>PISX010006953.1:0-93133 GCA_004024625.1 Mellivora capensis | reverse complement strand
GGGGCTCCACTCCTCAGAGAAAAGCCCCGGACCACCCACGTCTTCCTCGCCTCTGGCCGCGCTCTGAGCTCACCCAGCCTGCGACCGGTTCAAGGTAACCCCGAGCTGAGAGCTCACTCCTCGGCTCTGTCTCTATAGCCGGCTTCCCGCTCCGATACCTGCTAGCTCTGCAACACTCAGACACCCTTCTGTGACCCTGCGGGACCTGGGGCCACGCTGACCCCGCGTGGGCTTCACCCCGGTTTAGCCTCTGGAGCGATGTCCCTCTGTGGAGCAGACTTTTAAAAGTCCCGATTTAGTGCTCCGCGGCTCCGCCGCTTCCCGGGAGCCGGCCCCTCCACCGCGGTCTATCCTCCCGTCGCTTTCGACTCACTTCTCCGCCAGTCCTACCTTTCAGAAAGTGGTCGATTTCCTGTTTCCAGAATTGCTGTTCTTCCTCTCTTCGATCTCCCGTTGGATTTGTAGGTGTTTGCAGTGGTTTGATAAGCTATCTAGCTGATCTCCTGCTACCTGATGTCGGCTCAGCTGCTACTTCTCCGCCATCTTGCTCTCCATTGAACCTTTTATTTGTTACTTATCAGTACTACAGTGAAACATGCATGTGTTAGAAAGAGGTGAAGTGGCTTGCTAACATCTTTAAAAATATTTCATTCTTCATCAATATTTTAACTATTGGCTGGTATCACTTTATATGAGATATTGTATCATTCACTCAACCTACTGTAAAAGGAAAATTCTCTTTTAAAATAATGGTTAATTTCAACACTAATATGTTGAAATGGTTAATGAGTTATATTTCACTAAAATGATCTCTGTTCTTGTGGAAAAAATACTTATTTTTGTCCTGTTTGTTATTGGTCTTCCATTTTGGCCTTATCAGTTTATATCAAATAACATGTCTTAAGTTTTATTTCTAAATTTAATCAAATTCCAAGGAATGGTTTTATTTATTTATTAATTTTTAAGGTTTTTATTTATTTGAGAGAGAGCACAGGAAGGGAGGTCAGAGGGAGAAGCAGACTCCCCGTGGAGCTGGGGGCCTGATGCGGGACTCGATTTTGAGACTCTGGGATCATGACCTGAGCCGAAGGCAGTCGCCTAACCAGCTGAGCCACCCTGGTGTCCCTAAGGAATGTGTTATATCATTTTAAGAAGTCTAGAGCTGTTGTTTCTGAATATAGTTAGGTCAGATTGATGCATTCTCCTACCATGTATGTCTAATTAAGATATTCAGGATGTACCAAGGCATTTTATTGAGGGTTTTTGATTTTTGACCTTAAAGTACATTAAATTTCTTATTCTGAGTTGGAAAATGGCAAAATTTCTGCTCATACTTTTTTACTTTAAAGAATTTAAAAAAAACATTTTGTGCCGTGAAACGTTATGCTAGCACACCAAACAAATTTTGTAAGCAATTAAATGTGAAAACCTATGTGCTTGAATTCAGATCAGAGCTCTTGATAATTGTGTTTTACAGTTTTCTTTCTCTCATTTAACCTTCCCAATATATAGTTTTTTGTTAGTATTTTGAAATATATAAAATTGCTGTTTTGTAGGTCAAAACAATTATATATGATTTCACATAATTCAGTTAATAAATTTATATTAAATCAGTAGGTAACCTTATCCTAATTAATTTGCTGGTGCTAAATAACCTTTTGTTATTTTCATTTTTTTTTTTTTTAAGATTTTATTTCTTTATTTGACAGAGACACAGTGAGAGAGGGAACACAAGTAGGGGGAGAGGCAGAGGGATAAGCAGGCCTCCCACAGAGCCGGAAGCCACATGCAGGGCTCCCTCCCAATCACCACCTAAGCTGAAGGCAGATGTCCAACGACTGAGCCACCCAGGCACCCTGTTATTTTCATTTTATTTATTTCGCAAAGTTTTCCTTTTCTTATTTCCAGACCTGTTTACTATCTATAAGGGCTGGAGCTATATTATAAAACCAGATAAAGGCCAGAGTAGACCACATGATGAACCCTAAGATTCTAGAAATGGCCTATGGGCAAGATTTTCCTTTCCTGTTCATGATTGTTTTATGCTGTTTTTAGTTGTATTGGCATTATATGGAAGGATTTCCCATCTCGATTAAATCTAGACAGTCCTCAGTCCTGTCAAAGACCCTATTAGGAGTAATTATTTTTACAAAAACCAGCTTGGGTCTGTCAGTCATCCACATGTAAAGTTTATCAGACCTTTGTTCCCTGAGTTTCTAGACCTCTTCTTGGTCACATTGTCAAGATCGTGACCTTGGTGTGGTTATTCTTCAAGATCTCTCAAACTTTGTCCACTCGGTTTTTAAACTTAATACAACTCTGTATCTATTTGTGTTTCTCTTCAGTAGAACAAGGTCTCAAAGTTTTTTCAGCTTACACCTTTGGTCTCATCTTTTTCTGATTCTTAAGCGATTAAATTCCTACACACTTCTTTATAGAATATTCACCACCATCCCCCAACATTTGTTCCTTCCCTTTTGCCTTAAGCATGTATATTTTCCCCATTATGAGATATATTTCTTATATATTTTTGTATGTCAGTTATTCTCATATCCATTAGATTTTCCTCTTCTCAGTTTCTCCAGAAAATAATTGTGTTCTTTTTTTCCATTTTATCTCTACATAATCACTTAAGTTTTAGCCTTACTTACTGATTGATACTGTCTTTGCAGAGATAATTACTAATCTTATGCCTAATTCCCTTTTTGCTCTAAAGATCTTAAATTTTTGGTTTTGGTTTTGGTTTTTTTTTTCCTTTTTAGTAAGGTCAGTGTATAACGTGGGGCTTAAACTCACAACAGTGTGTGCAGGAGTTGCGCACTTACTGACTGAGCCAGCCAGGCACTCCTGGTTTTGCTCTTATTTTTTAAGCTGTTTTAGTTTAGGCTCTTAGAGTGTTGGACTATTTCAAAGGACTTCTAATTTACCTCTTTTGTTCCAGTTACTTTTAACTTTTTGCTTTAATTTTCGACCATAGTGGCATTTGGCTTTCAAAAATATATTTGACTTGGTTCATTCTAGCCTTGAGATTATGGACTTACTTCTAAATACCTGCAGAAAAGTCTATTGTGTGCAATCCATATCAAAGTCTACAGCATATGGAATTGCTCATTATTTGGGATCATGCCATTTACTTTCTTTGTACAAGTGGGTATATCTGAACTTTTTTTTTTTTTTAACTTGTCTGTGAGAGTGGGATACATCTTTAACCTTGTAAGACTAGTTCATATGTCACCTCTGTGAACCAGTCTTTCCCAGCGCTCCCATTTAGATTTAATCACTACTTTTCTTGGAGTGCTCCTATAACACAGGCATTGACCTCTACCATACCTTTATCGCATATAATTTGTAGGTAGCAGTTAGGAGTGGCTAACACTTTAAGAGTTTGATAAAGTTTTGAAAGATAATAATGAAAGTTGTTTCTTCACCTTGAACTTAGATATGGATTGGTTCCAAGACCTAAGATAGATCAGACTAGCTAAAGCAGTGCTATTTACATACCAAAAGATAGACTAACTTTTAGATAGGTTTTTGTTGAAGGAAAGAGTGAGTAAATCGGAATGCAGCTTTATCAATTGAAAATCTAGAAGTTTCCATAGCCAGAATTGAATGTATTTATCCAGAACTATTAAGGGTTGAGATTATTTCACATTCTAGCTATTCTGTGTATTTCTTTAAACTTTAACACTGCCTGATTGAGCTATCCCTCAGTGCTACCCTTTGGTCTAAATCATTCATTACTCACCTTGAGGAGCCTGGCAGCTCAGTTGGCTGAGTGTCCAACTCTTGATTCCAGCTTGGGTCATGATATCGGGGTCATGGGATCAAGGCTGGGGCTTTGGTTCAGTGCAGTCTGCTTGGGATTCTTTCTCCCTTCTGCTGCCCCTCCCCTCTTCCCCTTCCCCTACTTACGCTCATGGGTTTGCTCTCTAAGTAAATAAAATCTTTAAATAAAAAATAAAAATAAATTATTACTCACCAAGCAGCCTCCTTATAATTTGACTTCCAAAGGATCATTAAGACAGTAATCTAGTGGAACACTTAATGAACTTGAACTTCCGATTTCCTTGATAGTTTCATTGTAAATTAGCTGATAAAATTGTTACAACTTGAATGTCAGTCAGTTTCATATAGATTGATTGTACCAGCAAAGCATGTATTCCTTTGTTTTCTGAAGCTGAGGATGTAGCCAGGTTGCTGTCCTTGGGAGACCTATCTAAGACTTGTTAGTCCACTTGAGTTTCCTTCAGTCTACAGTTTTCCTGCCCAGTAGGTGTAGGAGTCTTTTCGGTCACTTTGACTAATTTTTTTTTTCTACCGTTGTTTTCCTTCATGTTCAGTCACACTGAAAGTTAATCTGATTGGTTTCCTTTTGACATACTTTTATCTTTTTTTTTTTCCCTAGTTTCAACTGTTTCTACCTTAGTCTTAGGTTTTCTTTTTAATTAATGAATGTATTGCTATATCTCATTTCTCTTTTTCTTTTTTTTTTTTTAAAGATTTTATTTATTTATTTGACAGAGATCACACAAGTAGGCAGAGAGGCAGGCAGAGAGAGAGGAGGAAACAGGCTCCCTGCTGAGCAGAGAGCCCAATGCGGGGCTCGATCCCATAACCCTGAGATCATGACCTGAGCTGAAGGCAGTGGCCCAACCCACTGAGCCACCCAGGCGCCTCTCTCATTTTTCTTACGTTATTTGCATTATTTCATCCTCGTACCTCTGCTTAAAAGTCTTCCAAGGTGATCTTTTTAAACATCTCAGCTAAATATGCCCTTTTGGTTATGAAGACACAGCAATGTAAAATTTTGTTTTCATCATATTGCTCACAGTTAAATGATACTAAAGTTTGCTTTGGTTGAGCTAGGATTTTCACTGTCCCATGGTTACCCTGTGTTCCTATTTGTCATTTAACCTGGAATTCCCTTTCTTTTATTCTTCATCTCTGATTTCCGTTTTCATGTTAGGTTTCATCTATTTGAAACTTTCATATTCAGTTTTTTCAATGTTTATTACTTTTGTTCATAGCACTATGCAATTTGATTCTGTAATATTTCCTTAACATAATTTTTGTTACCTAGTATGATCTTGGATTTTAAGTTCTGTTAAGACTGATTCTTCTGTAGTGATCCCTTTCATTCAGTCATTCAACAAATATCAAATGCCTTGTTACATGCCTTGAACTATTCTAAGTGTCATTTTGCTAAGTATTTGGGATATAATAGTGAAATAAAAAATTACTCTGCCAAGTTGCTGATAACAGCCAGCAGGATATTGGATGTATGTTAGGCAGACAGCCTGTACTTGTAAATTAAATTTTTGTTTGCTTTTATTATATATAGATAAAAATAATTTCTATCATAATATGAGTTGGACTTACATGATTTTTAGCATTGAGTGAGACCCTAACTCATTTGTCACATGATATATAGCTCTTAGCACAGAAGTAAAAGACACTATACCCATAGTACTGCTACTACCTTTAGTACAGCTCTTCCTTTCCTGAGCTTAGCTGTCTTAGTGCTGCTGGCTTATCCCTCATCCATTCTTGACATGCTATTCCCTCATCCATTCTTTACATGCTTTCCAGAGCGATTTTTCTTAAATAATGATCTGATGATACTACTTTTCGTTTTTCTATAGCCTTCAGATTAAATTGTTTTGTTTTGATGGCTCACCAGACTGAGTTCATTGGGTTTTGACTTGGGCTTTACCTTCCAAAATGTCCTTTCACAGCTTTTTTCCCCTTAATTTTTTTTTCTCTCTCTCTCTCTCTCATTTTGCTGTGTTCTCAGAATCTTGTGCTTATCCTCTCATCACTTTGTATCATAATGATGCATTTACTCTCCTGCTTCCCTGGCTGCTCATTGGTCGCAGGAACTCTGTTATTTCTCCCTATTGTGTGTGAGTGATCTAATGATCATCAGATTCGTTGCTCATCAAATGTTAATCAAATGCACTGAATTGATTTAGTAGAGAAAGCATGAGGTTGGAAATTAAGGGTCTGGGTTTTGGATAAGTCTATAACTTTGATCTTCATTGTTTGAACCCTGATTTCCTCATTTGTAAATTGTTCAGTTTGTTTAAGTGCTCAAAATGTGAATTCTACGTTTTATGTAAATCTACGTTGAAATAAAACTTATACCTTTAAATTATTTGAGCGTCGTTAAGTCTATCTCAAAATGTTTAGTTATCACTAAAATGTAGCAGTCAAGAGACCAAAAAATAGGAAGGTCATTAGGTAATGTGGGGCACTCCAGTTGATTGGCAGGGCCACCAAATTTGGGGTGTTCAGATTGGGCGGGGGCCAGCAGCACAGGCTCTAAAAGAATTCACCTAAGGCAGAGCAGTGGGCAGGACAGCAGAGCAGAGACTGTCTGCAACTAGGCTGTGGTGAGGGGCAGCATTTATTGGGTAAACTAAAGAAGTATGAGGGCATGGAATTTTCCACTCTTGGTAATCTTGGGAACTGTGCTTGGTTGTAATTGGTCAGTTAGGGGTTGCAGTTATTTTGAGATGGGTGCTTAATGAGCTTGTTCGCATTCAGCTCCATGGTCTTTCTGGGCCCTTTGCCTTAGTCAGGTTTCCTTTGCTCAAGCCTGTTGCCTAAAAGTAGCCTGTGCAGGTAATACCCTCTTTCCTTTTTCTCCCTTCTAACTTATTCAGGGAGATTATACTTAAAATCATTTGGGCTGGTCAGAGTCCCAAGTATAAATGGAAATATGCCTTCTAATGGTGAACAGTGTGTGCTTTGTTTCAGTCTGTGTATCAGCAAGAGAGCTATTTCAATGAAGCAAAACAATACATCAGCTCCACTGAATCTGATACAATATTCCAAGTTTGAATTTTAAGATTGTAGCACTTATATTTAAGTTTTGGGAGTTTTATTTTCAATATTGACAAGTAAGATAAAATGTTGGTATATGATATATTTTATTTCTTGGAAGATTGTTTAATCTTCCTTGGTAAGAACTTTTTTAACTTAGCCCAGAAATGATTACTGACAAAAACCGAAATGATTATTCTTGTAGAGACTTAAAGGCAAATAACTTTGTCTTGATCTTCATGGCCTCAGGTTAATTGATATGGAAAGGTTGAAACCCAAGTTGCCCTAATGTTTCACCTTTTTGGGTGCTTAAGAGCTATTTCCTAGGGGCACCTGGGTGGCTCAGTGGGTTAAAGCCTCTGCCTTCAGCTCAGGTCATGATCTTAGGGTCCTGAGATCTAGCCCCGCATCTGGCTCTCTGCTCAGCAGGGAGCCTGCTTCCTCCTCTCTCTGCCTGCCTCTCTTCCTACTTGTGATCTCTGTCAAATAAATAAATAAAATTTTTTAAAAAGCTATTTCCTAAATGACTTTTCCCAGTTCTAGTTATCGAGATAATCAAGGCCTAGGGGCAGTGAATTTAGACTGAAACCATCTCTTTGGTCAAGTTATTGTTTTGATACATTAATAAAAGCATTAAGGCTCCTTGAATCACTGATCTATATGGCTGTGTTTGAGTCTTCAGCCATGATGGACTTTGTAGCAGTTTTCTGTTCTGAAATACATGGTTGTTTATGGTCAGTTTATTTAATCATTCTCACTAATTAAAGTTAAAATGAGAAATATTTGGGGCACGTGGGTGGCTCAGTTTTTATGAGTGGCTTTCTTTAGCTCAGGTCATTATCCCAGGGTCCTGGGAGCGCACGGGGAGGGAAAGGAAGAAGCAGGCTCCCCACTGAGCAGGATGCCTAATGTGGGCTCTATCCCAGGACTCTGGGATCATGACCTGAGCTAAGGCAGACACTTAACTGACTGAGCCACCCAGGCGCCCCATAACCGCTGTAATTTAAGGGTTCATTATATCTAGTCTGGGTCATTGTAAAAACCTTGTTGATATTCCTAATTTTAATCAAACCAGTTTGCTGATATTTGTTTTTTACCTTCATGTGACTTACATCTTCCATACTGTGTCTATCAGTGGTATCATGCTTAGTGATTTGGAATAAGAGGAGAGTTGAACAAAATCTCTCTTTTCTTCCCCAGTTCATCACATTCCATCATATATATTTTCCATGTTGGTCTTTCTGAAATGCTATTTAATGCCTGTAACATTTATTATATATGACTAAGATATGATTTCTGCTATTAAGGAGTTTACACTCTAATAAATTGGTGTATATGTTGGTGAGAGATTATACAAGATGACCTTGAAGATTCTGTGATACCATCACTTATTGCTTTAAAGACTAGACTGAGATTCACTTTGTCCACAAAACTTTCCTGACTAAAAACTTATCTTCTGCTTTTACGTCTATAATCTCAAATAGACCAACCTTCTGACATACTCGTTAATATATTTCTTGGCCTTGTTCTGCCTGAGAGAGTTCTTTATAATGGCATTCATTGTATGCAGATTGCAGAACTTCTATCACAAACTACACAGAAAATAGGATAGTAAATTCAAGTGATAGGAAATGTGAAAGTAGAAAGGTAAAAATGTAACCTTTGATGTTAGGTGTATATAAAAGTGGTCTGAACTTTAACCCAATTGGTAGAATTTAAGGCAGTAAAATATCCATAGTAAAAACCAGGGTTGAGGCAGGTTTCAAAAGCATTTTAAAAGCATTCCTGTTTAAGAGCCATTTTTACTTTTTTTTTTTTTAAGAACTGTCTGTTCATGTTTTTTCTTCATTTTTTAATTAGGCATTTGGTCTTTTAGTACAGTAGTTACCCGCCATCCCCCTCCCCCAGCCTACCGTCCTTGGTTTTCCTTTCCATGGTTTCAGTTACCTGCAGTCAACCATGGTCTGGAAGCAGATGGTTCTCCTTCTGACATACCAACAGAAGGTCAGTATTAATCTAATACTATGTCACAATGCCTGGGACATTCATCTCATTTCATCTAATCATGTAGGATGACTATAGAATAATAAGATATCTTCTGACAGAAAACACATTCATTTAACTTATATTACAGTATGTCATTTTAATTGTTCTATTTTGTTACTAACAATTCTTAATCTCTCTTTTTTTTTAAAAATTTTATTTATTTATTTGACAGAGATCACAAGTAGGCAGAGAGGCAGGCAGGGAGAGAGAGGAGGAAGCAGGCTCTCCACGGAGCAGAGAGCCCGACGTGGGGCTCGATCCCAGGACCCTGGGATCATGACCTGAGCTGAAAGCAGAGGCTTTAACCCACTGAGCCACCCAGGCGCCCACAATTCTTAATCTCTTATTGAACCTAATTTATAAATTAAACTTTATTGTAGGTATGTATGTATAGAAAAAAATATCCTGTGTGAGAAAATGTTCAACATCGCTCAGCGTGAGGGAAATAAAAATCAAAACCACAATGAGATACCACCTTATGCCAGTCGCAATAGCTAAAATTAACAAGTCAGGAAACAACAGATGTTGGTGACGATGTGGAAAAAGGGTTCCCTTTTACACTGTTGGTGGGAATGCAAGCTGGTGCACACACTGTGGAAAACAGTATGGAGGTTCCTCAGAAAGTTGAAAATAGAGCTGCCCTACAACCCAGCAATCACACTACTGGATATTTACCCCAAAGATACAAATGTAGTGATCCGAAGGGGCATGTACACCCCAGTGTTTATAGCAGTAATGTCCACAGTAGCCAAACTATGGAAAGAGCCCAGATGTCCATCAATAGATGAATGGATAAAGAAGATGTAACATATACATACAATTGAATACTACTCAGTCATCAAAAAAATCAGATCTTGCCATTTGCAATGACATGGATGGAACTAGAGGGTATTATGCTAAGCGAAATACTTCAGTCAGAAAGACAATTACGTGATCTCACTCATGTGGAATTTAAGATAAAACAGTAGCATAGGGGAAGAGAGGAAAAATAAAGACAAAATCAGAGAGGGAGACAAACCATAAGAGACTTAATCATAGGAAACAAACAGGGTTGCTGGAGGGGAGGGAGGTGGAGGGATGGGGAAAGTGGGTGATGGACATTAAGTGGGTGATGAGCACTGGGTATTAAATAAAACCGATGACTCACTAAACTACCTCTGAAACCAATACTACATTATGTATTAATTAAGTTTAAATTTTTTTAAAAAAAGAAAAGGCTCAAAGGAAAAAAACATTGTATATATAGGATTTGATACTATCCAAGGTTTTAGATATTCAAAGGGGGTCTTGGAACATCTCCCACAGAATGGGGGGTGGTTGAGTGGGAGGGGGAGGAGGGAATACTGTAGTTGATTCATGAAAACTCTATAATATAAGGAAGTAATCCCTTTGTGATGTGAGTTACAAATGCCTTTCCCAGTTAGTCATTTGACATTATATTGTTCTCTATTACAGAAATTTGATTTTTTTAATTAATGAAGTTTATTTTATTTTATTTTTTTTAAGATTTTATTTATTTATTTGATAGAGATTACAAGTAAGCAAGAGAGGCAGGCAGGGAGAGAGGAGGAAGCAGGCTCTCCGCGGAGCAGAGAGCCCGATGTGGGGCTCGATCCCAGGACCCTGGGATCATGACCCGAGCCGAAAGCAGAGGCTTTAACCCACTGAGCCACCCAGGTGCCCCTTAATGAAGTTTATTTTTTAAAGCAGTTTTTGGTTCACAGCAAAGTTAATGGAAAGTACAAGAGAGTTCCTGTATACCCTTTCCTTGTACATGTTTAACCACCCCCCCCAGTGCTCCCCCATCACTGGTTCACTCCACAGTAGTACATTTATTACAGTGATGAACAGTCAGTCGAACAGTTTGTTATAATAAATGAAGTGTGATTTTTTTCAACTTACTTTTTGGTCTTTTATCACTTAGGAGACTTGTCATTTTATGATATTTATTCTCTGTCTTGAAATTTAAAAAGTTGTCTTACAGAATTAAAATAAAAAGTTTAAAAGAGTTATCCTACAATAGTAGTAATAACAATGACATTAACAACAAATAGTACTAATACATATTGAGCTTACTCTGTGTTAGGCATAATCCCTAACCATGTTAGGTAGTTGAATTAGTAGCTTTATTTTATGGGAGACATAATAGAAGTACAAAATGTTTAACTTGTGAAAAGTCATGCAAGTAGTAGATGGCTGATTCTTTCCCAGGCAGCTTGGGTCTAGAATCCGTGTTCTTAAGCCTGTACACTGTACTGCTTTTTAAACACTTTTATATTTTCTATGGACTTTTTTGGTATAATAGGTTTGAGGTTGGAATTCAACTTTATTTTTGGACTGCTTGGATAGAGGGAAGAGCTAGCAAAGAGGTGTGTGAAGAATTGTTTGTCATGCTGTGAGTAAAGCAGGCCATGTGGTAGACGTGGGATACTGCTGTGATTTAAAATAAGGAAAGGTAATTTTGCAAGATGAAGTGATCTTGATGGTAGATATTTCAGTGGAATGGGCTGAAGCACAAGTCAAATAGGAACTATGTGGGGGCATAAGAACATAGAAATAGTGAAAACAAGTCTTTTGTCAAGTAGCTGTGAGTATGAAGAAAGAGGGCTATAGAATGAGAGAAAATTATTGTTTTATTGCAGAAAGATGAGAGAGACATACAGATGCTACAATGCTGGTAGGAAGGATTCAGATACAGAAGAGATTAAAAAAAATATAGTAAGTAAACTATTCAGTAATTGAGGTTCCTGAAAATCAAGAGGATAGACTCCGAAGCAGATGCAGGGATTTGTATAGAAGATGTTCCATTATTTCTAGAGGGTGCTGCAGGAAAAGATGGGTGCAGATACAAGTGTTTATGAGCTTGTTGGTAGCAAGTGAGAGTTCCCATTTGATGATGTTTATTTTCTTTCTTTTTTTTTTAAGATTTATTTATTTGAGAGTGGGGTGGGAGGGTCAGTGGGGAAGAGAGAATCTTGGGCAGACTCCCTGCTAAGGAGGGAGCCCCACATGGGGCTCGATCTCACAACCCTGAGATCATGACCTGAGACGAAATCAAGAGTCTGATGCTTCCCTGACTGAACCACCCATGTGCCCCAGTGATACATATTTTCTTTGTGAAGTTCAAGATGTCCTCTACTGAGTGGAGAGTTAGAAGTTTGAGGGAGGTTGGAGGTATAAGGAGTGGGCACAAGGTTTTGAGTTAGTTGAGAACAGGCAGGGATTAATGAAAGTAAACTAAGGAGGTTTTTGGACGTTGTTGAAGGCCTACCCATTGAAAGTTGGTGATGACATCATGAGTGAATTTTTTTTTTTCTAGTGACTTCCAGGCCACTTCTGTCATCATATTTACTATAGTTAATGTTTTTTAATCATTTGCTTATTCATTTAGTTGTCAGTACCAACTTAGAAGTAAAAGGTAGGGCATACTCCTTTTAAAGCTTGCCAAACTAGTGTTTTAAATGTGTTGAATAGAGTAAATTTGGAGAAAGCTGAAAAAAGTCACTGCTTTTCACTTCATTTTGATACCCTTAAATAATGGAGAAAAGTTTCTTGGAAATTAATTTTAAATGTGCATGCTAACTCATTTAACTTGTATTAACATAGATGTAATCATTGGGTAATTTGTACAGGATTATCAGATTAGATGTTTTAAGTTTAAACATGTGGTCTTGAATGTTTAAATGCCAGAATAATATGTATTTTATTAGTAAACTCATGTTTTTTTAAGGTATAATTTTCAGAATGTATAGAAAGGTTTCCACCACTGTCCTCAAATTTAAATTCATTCTTTGTTAAACTTGTTTTGTTTGTTTGTTTTATACAGGGTGTGATAGGTATACAGCTGGTCGTCACCATGGTGATGGCCAGTGTCATGCAGAAGATTATACCTCACTATTCTCTTGCCCGATGGCTACTCTGTAATGGCAGGTAAGGCAAAGATAGGCTGATTGTGTCACTTTCAAATCTCAGGCTGATTGACTTCCCAGAAGTCAGTTCAATTAAGTATGAATTCCTATTTTTTAAAAACATGACAAAAGGAACGTTATGAGAAAAATTTAGCTTCCTTCTTTTTCTTCCTTGAGATATTGATACTTTATTTTTTTAGTATAAAGGTAATTGGATCATGGTGAAGAATTCACTCCTCCCTCCTGTCCACTTTTGTCCATGGCCAATGAAAATACCAGATAACTTTTCTGTAGTTAACTTCTTAAAACATTGGCCAACAAGAGGATGAGACTATAAATTGAAGTGTTTAAATATTTTCACTGTTGCTGGAAAAAAATGATCGAGAGTATGTGTTCTATTATTGGTGACCCAGTTGAGAGTTTATTATAAGAATTAGGGGTTCTTTGTTCTACTGCAAAGAATTTTAAACTTTAACTTGACAAGGAGAGAGCAAAGTTACTTTGTATGGTTTTAGTTGTGTCTATAAGCTTACTTATAAGCTGCACTATAAGCTTACTACTATTCCCAGTCGTTCCACAAAGGAGCTAAGTTTCCTTGCTGATATTTCTACAATAAAATATTAAAATTGAAAGTAAAGATGTTGAATTTAGGGGCTATGACATAAATGCAGGAAAATTGCATATAGAACTACTTGTCAAAATCCTGTGCAATTATGAAATGAAAGTTACAGATTTGGTACCATGTCTATAGTTTTATTCTAATTATTCATCCCAGTAAATAACCAAATTCTGTTTATTAATTTGTAGTTATTTTGTTTAGACTTTTTGGACTTAGAAAACAATGGATAGCTCTTATTCTCCTAATGATTTCATACACTGCAAGACTAATAATAAGCCTTTATTATTAGTTCAAGGCCATTCTATCCACAAAACTTAAATTTCCAGTAGAATTTGTTTTCTAGTTTAATATTTTTTATGCTTCATACTGTTTTCATACTGTTTAAATATAGAAAAATATTATTTGGACTGCTTAAATTTTTTTTGACCACTAAAACACACACACACACACACACACACACACACACACGGAATAAGAGAGAACAGCTGCTTAAAAACATGTTTTATTAGCAAAGTAAATAATGACTAAAGTTTCAGTGAAGGTGAAAACCTCTATCAAGAGTTATTTATAAGAGAAAATCAGTCATTTGTAACTAGTTTTTAACTGTGTACTCCTTTGTCCTATATGTAGTCTTGTTTACTTTTTTGCTGATCGAATAAATCATGAAAAGATAAATATCAGCCAAGCAAATTATCATTCATTCTAAATAAATGGAATTTGAATTAATGAACTAGATAAAAAATATGTTAAGGTAATAACTTGTTTTCTACCGAGAATTTCATGTTTATAGACTCTATGATGAGTCTCCAGTGAGACTTCCAGATCTCTTACTGGCTCTGAAGATCTGGGCAGACTTGTTTCAATTTCCATGTTCTTACATTATCTGCTTTCCATTTGTTTATAAAATTTACATTCACCAGTAAAAACTAAAACTTCAGAGACTGAAAACTGAATTCTTTTCTCTTTGTTAATATTGGCATTACATATTATAATTAAAATCTTTACTTTTTTGATAAGACTGTTTAATAAATATACATACTACTAATTTGAGGGGGGGAGTTCAGCCCTAAATATAAACATGAATTTGGTAATTTTTTGTGATCCTCATTTGCTTTTGTGAACAGATTAACTTTAGTGTTAATTAGTGCTATTTCTTTTTTTTTTTAAATTTTTTCTATTTTTTATAAACATATAATGTATTTTTATCCCCAGGATACATGTCTGTGAATCGCCAGGTTTACACACTTCACAGCAATTAGTGCTATTTCTAATTCCAAATCAGGTTCTAGGGATAGCAATCAGAATTTTCTAGTAATAGTTAACTTTTCTGCCATAATTCATTTCATTTCCTGTTTTGTTTTGTGTTTTTAAGATCATCTGTCTTTCTTTAATGTTAATCCTGAAATTCTTAGGTCATGAGGTCAAATTGCTAACTGTTGTTGCCAACCTGTTGACTATGATCATTGATTTTATCCTTCTGGCATAATTATTGTTATATCACCCTTTTATGAAATTATACTGTTTTAATATTAATAAAATGTAAAATGCCCTCTAAATTGCTCATGTAAAAATATTGATCAGAAATGATCATTTGCATTTTAAATCATATGATGCTGTTGAGTTTAAGAAAGAAAAAGATCTGAGGGCATTCTTTATCGTCTGTAAAATCTCTAAAGTAATTTAAGGGATGAGGCTCATGGCTTGGGAGTGACTATACTGAATGGAATTATTGAATAGGACTATTTAAGTGAATAGATGTGTAGATTTCATGATAGCTTAATCATGAGTATGACAGAAGAGACATGTTTTTAGATTCTGTTTCTATTGTCCTAATATTTGTTCCACTAGTATATCTTCATATTGTAAATACATATTTTTCTTAAAAGTTATGGCTTGTCTTTTTGTGTCATAAATTTATGTCCATATCTCTCATCAGTCTGTGTCTTTTTGGAATGGAAGGTTTAAAGTGCCATTGGGTTTTATTATTACTTAATGAGTAAGCCTCCTGCCATTTACTTGAAGAAGTCATACCTTGAAGGAATAAACAGTTTTGCTTTTATATTAGCAGCTTGTTGATATATTTTTTATTATTTATTTATTTATTTTTTAAAAAGATTTTATTTATTTATTTGGTAGAGACACAGTGAGAAAGGGAATACAAGCAGAGGGAGTGGGAGTGGGGGAAGCAGGCTCCCCACTGAGCAGGGAGCCCGATGACGGGCTCGATCCCAGGACCCTGGAATCATGACCTGAGCCGAAGGCAGACGCCCAGTGACTGAGCCACCCAGGCACCCCGCAGCTTGTTGGTTTTTAATATAAAAAAATTAACTAGTTTCCTAGCTCTTATTAAATAATATATATTGCTGTTAGTGTTGTATATCTCTAGTTGTTTTTTTTTTAAACTAGTTGTTAACCTGGCTTAGTTAATATTGCTTTTACACTATTATAAAACTTAATACTGATAAAAATTTTTATGTCTGTTATCCCATTTGGATCTGTACACTGAACTAGGTAGGAGAGGGAATGTGTTTGGGATATGTTAAGGCCTCAGAAATCTCTGTGTCTGAACTTAGTTTCTCATTCCATTTGCCTAGGTGGGAATCAGGGTCATATAGGAGATTCAGGAAGGGATTGGGCAGCTCTCCAAGTAGATTCTTCATCAAATGATATTTTAAGGATTCAGCTGTCCTTAAAGTGGTGACTTAGGGAGTCTACACTTTTTCAGACTTGTTGGCTCTTTTGTTTTTCCTGCTACCTTGGAATCTTGTGTTACAAATGCTGTGTCACTTGGCAGCTAAAGGAAGTAGACTGTGGATCTTTCAGGTGATTCAAGGAGGGGCCAAGCTTAGAAATAGATCTATCAATTCTGCCTACATTGCATAGACTGGGGCCCTGTGACTCCAGGCCAAAGTGCAAGGGAATCTGGGAATTCAGTTGTCATTGTACCTAGGGAGTAAAAGCAAGATGGGTGTCTGGTCCTTCTCTGCTGCAGGTGATGTGTTCATAGATGAGAAAACAAGTTTTAACTTTACTTGTATTCATGAGTAAATGAAACAGATCTAGGCTTCTTATCATGAAGTTCAGTTCACAGTATAGTATTTATTTAACGTATGGCTGCTCATCAACTCTAGATACTGTGCTGGAACTGACATACTTGAACAGAGTTTGGAATTTGGTGGTGGTGAACTTATCTACAATTACTGTGACTTCTTTTGGCAGTTAACAGAGTAATTTATTTAAGATTTTTTTTTTCTACCTTCTGTTCCTAGTGGTACTTAGCCGTGTATAAGCTGTCCTTCAGGTTATATGTAGTTGGTGTATGATTTGTCTTTGCTTATTGTATTCTGGCTTTTCTATGACTGCATAGCCACCTTTTATTTTGAATGAAAAGGCACCTCAACATTGAATTTGATGAGCATAGATGTGCTTAGTGTGAAGTAGACTTTAAGAAATATCATCTGTTCAAAACAATCAGACAAACAAAAGAAATATCGTCTGTCTGTTCAGATTATACCTCTCATCTCACTATTTGAAATTAAAGTTATACCACATTACTAAATAATATTTTATATTCCATTCTTCCAGTTTTCTTTACTAGAAAAATATTTCTCTTCTCAAAAATGTTATTAGTTCTCCTTTTTTACATGCCTTTTTATGTGACTGTCAGATTTTGTTGATGGGATTCTGCTTTAACAAGAACTTAGGTAACAAAATCTCTTCTTCTGTAACCTGTGAGCATCTATTACTAACCTTGAAAAGCAACTGTGAGGAGTCTACTGCTCTCAGACTGTTCCATTCCTCCCTCTTTCCCCAAAGGGAGGAAAAACCATGGGAAGTTGGTTTCTTTGTACCTTTAGTATAAACTGCTGTCCCTATCATAAAGAACACTTCTAACAGTTGCTCAGATCATTCAGAGATGGGTTTTTTTTTTTTTTTATCATGTCCAGCATACCACTGTATAGTAGCCAAAGAATTCTCTACTTTCTATTGTAATTAAAGTTCCTTTTTGTTTTGAAGTTTGCTTGGCCCCTCTTTTCATGGAGAGGTAAGTGATAGGTTACATTCTTTGTACATTTGAATAGTGGGTTTTGCATGAGAAAGTGAGATTTTGCTTTTTTTTCCCCCCTGTACTAGCTTCTTTGCTGACCTGCTTTCCATTTCATTGATTGTTTAGCTTAAACCTGCATTCTTCTTTACCCCTTTATATCCCAAGGCTCTCACTTTGATCTGCTACTTCTTATCATATGTTCCTCACTGGAAACGTGTTATGGTTGGATTTATTCTGATTTTGTCTCATCCTATATTGAGTAAATGGCGTGCAACACCTTCATATTCAGTTGCTCTAATTCTTTTTGCCTGTTCTCTTTTGCATGTTGCCTGATCCAAGAATCTGCAAGTTCCCTTTGGTGAGAGAAACCTACTATTCAAATGCACAGTAGGTGGGACCTAAGACCCAAGGGAAAGTTTAAATTGTCAGCTACCACCTTTATGGAATGCCTGAGTCCTTGCTCTCCTTGCCTTTAGTCCTCTTAACTTCCATCTAGTTCCAGAATGCAATGCTGTTCTAGTAAAGTTTCCAGTAAATAACGAGAGTGTGTATGTATAGAGATATTTTAGTTACTTGTGCTGAAAGGTTTTCTAGGTTTTAAGTGGTATTTGTTTTCTCTAATTTTTTTTTCACTTGTTACAATTACTGAGACTTAGATTGAAGACAGAATATCTATAGTTCATTGACCACTACTACATCAAAAACTCATGATGTACTATATTCTAGCTAACTGAACATAATAAAAAAGTAAAAATAAAATAATAAAAGAAGTATCTGTAGTGATGTGTGTTTTGAAATAGTTTTGTATAATTATTTATGTATTAAGATCTTTTTAACTTGCTCTCAGTACTAAGCTTTTCTCTATTTGTTCATGTTTAGATTTCCATTGTAAATTTCTGAAATTTTTACTTTTGAAAAATTTTAAAGTGGTTTGCTTTAAATGACATTGCTGTTTAATTTTTTTTTTTTTTTTTGAAGAGTCTGGGTCAGTGCATTCTGTATTTTCTGATACCTATTTCAGTGCTATTGAACTTTAGTAAGAAAAGTTATAGTCTGATGGTATTTTATGTAAGAGACTTATATAAAAAGTAGTAAAAAATTATTTCAGTGATTTAGTGAAGTGGAACACCAGGTTGGCTTTATTATCTGAGACACTGCTGACAATTTGAACATAGGTGAACAAAGCCACTGAATAGCCAGGTGTATGTCATAAAATACCCTGGTATTAGTGCATTTAACTTAAATGTAAGAAGTTCAGTTTTTTTAGTGAGATCTTCTTAATATTTTTATTTTAAAGGTTTTTTTTTTCTCTATTTCAAACAATGTATGCCTGTGATATAGAAAAAGATAATAGGGACGCCTGGGTGGCTCAGTTGGTTAAGCGGCTGCCTTCGGCTCAGGTCATGATCCCGGCGTCCTGGGATCGAGTCCCACATCAGGCTCCTTGCTCGCCAGGGAGCCTGCTTCTCCCTCTGCCTCTGCCTGCCACTCTGTCTGCCTGTGCTCGCTCATTCTCTCTCTCTGACAAATAAAAATAAAAAAAAAAAAAAAAAAAAAAAAAAAAAAAAAAGATAATAAATTGATGAGAAGGAAAAATAAGAGGTAATGAACTATATTCTCATAGCTAAAGATAATCACTGTGTTCATTTTGTTGTATTTCCTTCTAATCTTTTCTATTCATAGGTTCTTGTCATGGTTGTAATGATACTGTATGTGCAATTTTGTAACATTAACACAAAACACGTTTCTCTAATTGTATTTTTGTAACCATTCTTATTAATTGCTACATAGAATCCAAAGCTAATTAGCTTTCATATGTCTTCCAAGCCCATATTAGAAAGGCATGGTGCAGCAGTTATAAGCACATTGCAAGTTATTTTGCTAAGATTGACATACCAACTAATAGCAAAAGAAACGGTTAAAAACTGAGACCAGAGCTTAAAGTGTCTAGAACATGGGAATCACATGGTATGGAATCCAACTATGTATGAAGCACTGTCTGTTAAGGAAAACTGTGCAACTGTACTTCTAAGTTTTACTTTGAACTTTCAGACCTTAGCTATTCCATGCTGCCTGGCAGTCTTTGTCTGCTCCAGTTCTCAGGCAGCTTTCAACTCTAAATCTTTCTCCTCAAATACTGTCTATGCCTGCCTCAGGCTCAGCTCTTGAAACCAGAGCCCCACAATCATTTTCTCACCACCAAACCCACAGCCTTAGTTACATGTGCAACCCATCTTTATTTAAAAAAAAAAAAAAAAAGTTTATAAATTTTAATTTTGGCTTGAGGAGGTGGTGTCCTGTCTCTCAGGGCCCAGTTACTGCATTTGTGCACTATACCTCTTTTCCTCTAACTTTCACATACTGCTTCCTTTCTTCCTTGTCATTAATTGCTTCACTTCCTTTGGATTATTCCTGTTAGCACATACACACATACACATAATTTTTTTTTTAAAGATCTCTTATTAAAAGTAACAATAAGTAAAGAAGAGTCATAGGCCTGCCTTCCTTCTGCCTTTAAACACGAAGCCCCTTCCATGTCCATTTCTTAGTTTTGGCCTATTTCCCTTTTTTCTATTATAGTAGCATTTGTCACATGAATTGTCTTTATGAACTCTACTTTTCACTTCCCTTTTTTTTTTGAAGATTTTATTTATTTGAGATAGAGCGAGCACAAGTTGGGGTGGGAGGCAGAGGGAGAGGGAGAAGCAGGCTGTCCACTGAGCAGGGAGCTTGATGCGGGACTTGATCCCAGGACCCTGGGATCATGACCTGAGCCAAAGGCAGCTGCTTAACCAACAAAGCCACCCGGGTGCCCCTACTTTTCACTTCCTTATTAGCTATTAGACTTCTGCCATGTTTTATTTTCCCCTTAGGTGATCTTACTGATTCCATAAATACCACAATTACCTAATGATCCTAGGTTATCTCTGAGCTCTAGATTCCAATAAACAGTTGTCCTCTTGATGTTTTCACATAATGTCTTATAGGTACTTAACAACTCAGCATATTTAAATTCATGGTTCTTCCTATTCTGCTCCATCTCAGAACATGTACTACCATCTTCCTCAAATCAAAAGGGTAGATACCCTTCATTTTTTCCCCCACTTCCTCCATTTAGTCCATTAGCAAGACCTGTTGTCTCAGTGTCCAAAGTATATCTCTTTTCTTGCCTGCTTCTGATTCACAGAGCAGCAAAAGAGATCTTAAAAGGCAGATCAAGTTATTGCTCTCTCCTGTTTTGAGACCATTATTTAGCATAAAATCTAAACTCTATGCTGTGACAGAGGAGGCTTTGCATGATCTGTTACTTTTTATCTCTTCAGCCTCCCTCATACATTTCTCTTTGCATATGCTACAACTGCCTCTTTGGCCTTTTGGTTACTGCAGTGTTCTATGTTCTTTCATGCCTTTGTGCTTTTGGACATGTTCTTCTCTGCCTGGAATGCTGTTTCCCTCCATTCTTCTCATCCTTTAGGTTGCTGGGTAAATGTCATCTCAGAGGGATTTTCCTAACCTACAACTTAAGTCTTGTCACTCTCATTTTCACCATTTGTTTGATTCTTTTGTGTAGTATCCAAATTTGTGATTCTTTTTTTTTTTTGGTCATATTTTAATTGGTTAAATTTTGCCCCAGCTAGAATATAAGTATCAAGAAAGCAGGGACTTTGGCTTATATTGTGATTAAATCTCCATTGCCCAGCAGAGTACTTGGCTCTAAGGAACTCTGTAAGTGTGTGATGAATGAATGGATGGATGAATGGTACATGAG
Organism: Mellivora capensis; assembly: GCA_004024625.1. Taxonomy (NCBI): domain Eukaryota; kingdom Metazoa; phylum Chordata; class Mammalia; order Carnivora; family Mustelidae; genus Mellivora; species Mellivora capensis. Next base: position 71,918 of record PISX010006953.1, on the reverse strand, counting down.
TAGCAGACGAGAAGTGGCCCTAAGAGCACCCAGCATCCTTAGGTTCCAGCTTTGAACAATAATTATTACTGATGTAGATGACCTGAGTTGCCCAATAAAAAGTATAATAAGTGCAATCCATTTTAGAAAAATGGACTTACAAAAATGAGATTAAACAAGTTTGAGTGTATTTAAAAAGAAAATGAGTCCTAAAAAATGAAGCAACCTAAATTTTTCATTATTGTAGTGTTCTAAAAGTAACTTAAGTTTTTCCTATACTAAGAGTTCTTTCATTGATTAGCAATAATTAGTAATTTCTCAGAGCTAAATGACTAATTTTAGTCTTTGTGAGTTATTGCATAATTGGTCTTCTAAATGTTATGCACTCAATCTTTTTATTCATGGATTCTGTATTTGCAATCTGCGTACTTGCTGAAGTTAATTTGTAACCCCCAAATTCATATTTGTGCTTTCAAAATCATTCAAAGACAGACCCAGAGTGCAAAAAATTTGAGTGGCCCAGTGCCCATGTTCCCAGCTGAGGCCTTGTTTCACCTTTCATATCGTAAACAAGTGTGGTTTTCATGGTCTGTTTAGTATCATGTTGTTCACGTTTCAGCTTTTTGTTGATTTCACTGTTTAAAAAGGCCTCCAAGCATAGTGCGGAAGGGCTTTCTAGTGTTCCTAAGCACAAGAAGGCCATGGCTTATTGAGAAAATTTGCTGGAAATACTCACAGAACTCAGGAAAATACTATATTTAAGATTACAGTTGTTAAGTAAGCTTTATTTAGGCACGAGTTAATAGTGCTGTTGGCTGTGAATGTTTAATGAATCAACAGTATATATTAAATAAGGTGTCTTTAAACATAAACACACATAAAACAAGGTTTTGTATTGATTGATGAAAATGTTGTGACCAGAGGCTTGCAGGAACCTAACCCTGTATTTCCCCTAGGAGCAATGTTCAGTGTTCGCGGCGACTTTATAGAACATAACTACCGCGAATAACAAGAATCGACTGTAAGTTAAAATTCTGGACTTAAATTTCAGGAAGTGCCTCCTCACCCATGTTAATTACAGTTTAGAGACTTTTTGGTTGGGATAAATATTTTATTTTAAAACCTTTCAACTATGAGGAGAACTGAATTCATTTTGGTTCGGTGATCCTTTTTGAGCACTTACTATATGCCAGTAACTGTACTAGTTTTGAAGCTTACAAAAACAAGTCATAAAATCTTTCTTCCAAGAATATTTCAGTTAGGGGAATTTAATTTTAATCCCAACTGGTCTGATATGAACTGCAGTTTAATTTTGACACTACCTGGAGTTAACATAGACTCCATTGGTTGGCTAAAGACAAAGTTCTCTGTAAGAATGCCAAGGCTTCAGATGCCAGCTGCAAGTTCTTGGAATCCCCAGGCCACCCATACTTCTGAAAACTGGCTACTGGCTACAAATTGGGGCATTTCTATGACAACCCTTCATGTTCAGTAATTTCCTAGAACAACTAGAACTCAAGAAAGTGCTATACTTATAATTACAGTTTTGTTATAAAGATGATAGAGGAATAGGTTTGGGAAGAAGTGCAGTTTCCATGGCCTCTCTATGAAGTCAGGGCATTCACCCTCTAAGCACATTAGTGTTTTGGCCAGCAAGGATGCTCCTCAGAGCTTCATTGCCATGAGATTTTACGGAATTTCATTACCTAGGTATGATTTTAAATAACTAGATGTGTGATTGAACTTAATCTCTAGCCCCCATCTTCTTCCTGCAGATCAGGTCTCTAAACATCCCAACTCTAATCACATGTTGCTATTTCTGGTGACCAGCCACCATTCTGAAGTTATCTGGAGGTCCACTGGGAGCCCCTTCTTAACAAAGATACCCCCTCTCACTCAGGAAATTCCAAAGGCTTTTAAAGCTCTTTGCCAAGAACTGGGGACAATTACCAGATATATTTCTTTTTTATACTACAGGACAACTTGTCTTACAAATAGTAGAAGGTAAATTAGATGTTTGCCAGATAGGAGCATAGATGTTTATAAGCAGATAGAAGAATATGTGCAGAAGCATCAAGGGATGAACAAATTTGTGGAATAAAATGTTATTTAGTTAGCTAGAATGTCATGTTTAAAAAGGTAGTTGTTGAAGGTGAGTCTGGTAAAGTAGGTAGTCCGATCATGAAAGTCTGTGGAAACAGGTCACAAATCCTGTGCAAATTTGGGCCTTACGATGTGTGTTTTAACTTCAGTGGAAAATTTCAAACATGTACAAAGAGTAGACAATAATACAGTGAATATATAATGAAAATAATGATCTATGTACCTATCACAATTAACACCTGGTGGTCAACTTGTTTCATCTGTGTTCCCCTTCATCTCTCCTCTACCCAACATATTATTTTATAGCAAATATTATTTCATTCATAGATATTTCTGTGTATATCTTTATGTGAGCTTTTAAAAATAACTATAATCCTATTTTTACAGCTGAAAGTTTTTAACAGTAATTTCCTAACATCATCAGATATCCAGTCATTATGCAAATTGTCAGTTTTCAAAAACAGCAGATCAGTTGCTAGCATTTTTTTAATTGAGATATTTTACTTTAAAAATTTAGATTTTGTAATTGAAAAATTGGAAGTTTAGCAATACTAGGGATATGTTTCTCCTTTATAAAAACAGGGCCTTGATCAAAGTCTTTGCCTAGCTGTCTCCTCACTGCCTTACCTTGTGAAGACTCTTGGAAGGGATTCCAATGGGTGCTTACCTTGATAAGATTTGCATTATGGAAAGATAACTAAAGTTGGGATCAGAATGCATTTGCGGGGGAAGAAAAAAGAATGTATTTAGGAGAGTATGCAGGGAAGACAAGGACTCCAGTTAAATAACAGAATTAATGATAATATGTGGAGAGGGCACATTGAAAATTAAACTTGAATATCAAGTTTAGGTTGTTGGTAGATAGGAAATTCAGGTGCGACAGGAAATTGAAAATGATCAGGTGGGTGCTTGGGAGGGAATAAGTGATTTGTTTGGGTGTTTTGACAGTGTGGTGGAGGTGAATACACCCAGTTAATTGGAGCCCTAACTTTAAGGGTTTTCTAAATACGATTTACTCTTATTTTTGTATACATAAAGTTTGAGAATTCTCCAACTAAATTAAAGGAGGGGAGGACAGGAAAGGAAAGCAAAGACTACTTTTATTTTGAGGACATTCAGAGAACTCTTTTTAAGACAACTCTCAATTCCTTCTGTGTAAATGAAGGATGCGTGGAGAATTCTAATGTGTTCATGCCAGCTTGCCTGCAGAGTTCAGTCCATTTACTTTTAATAGCAGGCCTATATAGCCTTAATATATAATTGTCAGTTATAAGAAATATACTTATAAACAGCATTGCAGGGTCTGGCATCTAGTAAGTGCTTGGTAAGTGCTGGATTTGAATCAAAAGCCTTTTAAGGCATAAGCAGTAGTATCTTAATTCAGATTAGAGTTTTTCACCTGATATTTCCCTTCAGTGTCTTCACAAATAGGAAACTCCATAAATATTTGTATAGTAAATGAATAATTCTGGTGATCTTAGTTCCTTTATTTAAAAGGATTCTTTTTTTCTTAGTTTGAGATGGTATCAACATCCTACAGAAGAAGAATTAAGAATTCTTGCAGGGAAGCAGCAAAAAGGGAAAAGCAGAAAAGATAGGTAAGTTACATTGTTGAGCTTATAAAGTGTTAAGTATTTGACACAATTTATGTAAATCTATCTTGTACATTGGTTAAAGGAACTTTTACTGATAATGCTATGAGCATTTGATACATTTGAGATTAAAACCCATGATCTAAAATAGTTTTGAATTACCTTTTAAGAAAACCCAGTATTTAGTAATTTAATATATGAGCACAGAAGTGATTATTTTACTTAAGAATGGTTAATTTTATTCTTTGTGTATAAATTATGAAAACAGTATGGCCATCATATTAGAACTTGATGGGGGTTGACTGGGGAGAAAACCAGAGCTCATCTTTCTACCCTGTAACTCATTTACCTGTTGATTTGGGTTCTTTTCCAGGTTTTGCAGTTATTCAGTATTATGAGATTGGGCAAATTTACGTGCTTTTGACTTCTTTTTATTTTTTCAGATAGAAAGGGTAGACAGAGTAACTTTGTAGGTACCATTCATACTACCATTTGTAGTAACTTTGTAGCAACCATTCAGTTGCTGCAAATTATGTTGGCATTTAAACCTTTATGAAGAGAACTGCCTGCTAATAAACCTCACTGAATAGACCACAGCAGTCTTAGTGAAATGGAAGGACCAAACAGTAATTTTGAAGGATCTTTCCACCTTTAAAATTTTTATCTCTATTTGAATTGAATTCTCAAGTAAAGTACATGATAATTAGCCTCTCTATATGGGCCTTAGTGTCCTTAGCTGGGAAGGACTTCTTAGGACCTGAAACTATGATTCTGATATATTACAAAATGTCAGTGACAACAAATAGTCACCAAATTTCTCATGTGTATCATAAAAATGATATTAACATGGGCTAATGCATTTGTAAGTGCTAAATTTTTAAAAATTTAAACATTTTTTAAACATGATTCTTTGGCATGAAATTGGAAATTTTAAAAGACTTTTCTGATCTTGTTACCATTCTCTTTTACACTTATCATTGCAAATATGCCTTGAAGATCATTGGAATATTAAATGTAAGCCCTCCTCTTTTTATTTTGAAAAGGCTTTACATGTACAAAAAGATGCCGAAATGGCACTGTCTTATTCCTGGTAGCAATAATTATTGTTTGGTTTATTGACATGAATTGATATTTTTACTGAGGTTTTTCCAGAATAAATGAAAATTGTTTCTTGGTATTGTAATTAATGCTTTTGAAACTTAGTTTATTACTTTCTATATATGTGTGATTGTCTTTTAAAAATTAGATTTAGGAATGATACACGTGCACCTAAAGAACTCTTTTATTTCCCCCATTTGTGATTCAGTAAAAACAACTCCAGATGAGCCTTTCACATTACTGAATTTCTTACACACAGTCTTCAACTCTGACTTGTTCATAGCTATAGGTCTCTTTATACGTATGTGTGGACATAGATGATTTCAAAGAGAAATGCATTTTTGTTTCATTGGCTTTTGTTCTTGCACCTAAGAAATAGTTAAATTGTTCTGAAGTGAAATACTAGAAAAGATGACAGTTCCTTGCCTTTGCTTTCTTAAGTGAATTTCATGTCACAGAGGAGCCACTTTATCTTCTTTAAGGTATTCTGAGGTTTTCTTCCATATGCTTAAATATTGTGTGATAATGGTGTTTCTTTAATTTTTTATTTGCTTTTACTCTTGTACCTAAAGGAAAAGACATTAGTTGTCTTTAAATCTACACAGGAGAGTAGGAGAAACAGGGTGAAGTGCTGAGCTAATAATTAAGATTTTGTCACCAATTTAGGTAACTCTTTTTCCCTGGTAATCTGCATACTCACATAATAATTTACATCCACATTTTGTAGTCTTCCCTTTAAAAACTACCTTTGACTATTGTACCTCCTTTTTGATGAAATATTAAAAATCTGCTTCTTTTATACTGTGAAATTTAACACCCCATTTTTGATTAGTTGATACAAGTACTTGGATAACAGTATAGGTAACTTGCTTTTTGTGTTACTTGTCTGATTTTTATAGGAAATATAATGGTCACATTGAAAGTAAGCCACTGACCATTCCAAAGGATATTGATCTCCATCTAGAAACAAAGTCAGTTACAGAAGTGGATACTTTAGGTAAGGGAAATCTTGGTAAAGTGTTCTGTAAATCTCAGTTTTCTACTATGCTAGTGAAAGTACTTTTCATTTTATCTATTTTTTTGTTTGGTTTTTAATCATTAAGTCCATTTTACGGAATATGAAATCTTTTTCAGAACTTAGAAGCTCAAAATGACTTCATTTGAATTGAATTTCTTTTTCAGTTCACTTAACCTGTACTAAGAATTATTTTTCCCATTTTTCAGAAAGGCTGACTTACATGTTTGTTATGCACTTTCTCTTTTATGTCGAGATCACAGTGACTTTTCAGTAGTTTGAATTCTAAACTTATTGCCATAAGTGCCATTCTGCTCCTTTCATGGTGTGGCTTGCACAAATGCTTTTGGGTGTTTGTTTTTAATTTCCTGAATCTTTATGCTCATGCTTAGTAGACAGGAAAGTGGCTTTAGAGCAGTGATCTGGATTAGGAATCAGAAAACTTATTCAAGATTTACTTTTGCCCATGGGATATTTCTGATAAGTTATGTGTTTTTTTCCCCCCTGTATATCAATGTTTGTAATTGTATAATAACTATAATGATTTTATATTTAAAATAAAATTTATATGAAATTATTTGAATCCTGTAAGGGAATGGCATCTAAGATGATACTATACTAAACACTGATTTTCAAACCTGACTGTCCCTCAGAATCCCTTGAGCAGCTCTTTAAAAAGAAAGATTTTTCATATCTACTCCTGGAGATCCAGTAAATCTAGAGTGGGTTCTGGGAACTTGTATTTTTTAAAATGCTCTTAATGGTTCTGACTTTGGACCAGGTTTAAGAACTAATGGTTTACATGATAAGTGAGGAATAAAAAGAACATGTTAAAAAAATAATTTTGGTAATGTATAAATATCATATATAATTTGGCCCTTCTTGTGTTAAATCATAACCACCCTGAAAAACCTTAGTAGCTTCATGTAACATTTCATATAGAATTATTTAGTGATACAAAATGGCTTCAGGATATTTGAAAGTTGATTCTGTATTTACAAAGATTTTTACATGTGTATTCTATACACACACACACACACATTTTTAAATATATTCTATATAATATAGAAAGGGTGTCCTAGAATCCAAAAATGTCAGTGAGGAACAGTATAATATTATTAAGACTGTTATGACTGTTATCCTCTTTTTTCTTTTTAACTATTTTTCATGAAAATCTAAAACATTTAAAAGCACTTTGACTTTTTGACTAGTTGTCACATTGGTTTTATTAATCTTTTATGTGTGCTTGCATGTATAAAATGTTCATAGATATGTAAATATAAGAATATATACACATTCTCCCTGATTTCTAGTACAGATTTTTGTCATTCTTACTAGTAACTCATGTTAAATGAATAATTATCAGCTTATTAACTTTAATAATAGCTTAAATTTGAGTATTTATCAGGCATTGTTTTAAATGCTTTACTTTAATTAGCCTTCTTCCAGTTCTATGAGGTATGTAACTTTTATTGACCTTTTTTTATTCCCCCTTGAACTCATTGAATTCATATAGTTCAATAACTTGGTGTGTGGGTTGTACGCCAAATGTGGTAACTAGGCTATTTTAGTGAACTTAAAAAGATTAAAAGTAAGGCCTTATCACATAGCTTCTTCAATATTTTGTTTCATTAATACAGTTTTGAAACTAATTGCAAATGGTAGTAGTTTAACAACTGGCCACACAATTTCAAGAGCAGAGTAAAATGGGGAGATGTTTTATTTATGTTTCTGTAATCATTTGTGAGTGCATGCTGTGTTTGTGTGTTTACTTTAGGTAAAAGTAGAGAGTTTTCTCCTTGAATTTAATAAGGTACACTTATAAGCTTAAGGCAAACCACTAGGTTTGATGAGTTTTCTTTAGTTTCCAATAGTCTAATAAAAGACAAATAGATAATTATATTATTGAATACAAAAAGAATATAATACTTGGATAAAATATGTAGCCAGATTATGTATAATTTGTACTTTTGTTGAATGTATATATATATTACTGGTATCCCAATAAGTATCTTGAAACTCTGTCTTAATTTTTATTAGCTATCTGTTATAAGAGCCTCTAAAAGCGCATAAAAATAGGAAACTACTTGAAATGTCACTTGCCTATTTGCTGTGAGTGAATTTCCTGGAGGAAGCCTCTGAATGTGGGCAGCATGAATTGGAACACTTGCTTCAGTTCTTAATAAAAATTGAAAGCTTTTAGATAAATGGATGTTTGTCTACCCAAATAGATATTTGTCTGTCTGTTCTTCCCATTTCCCTGTCCTCCTCCTGAGAAGTCATTGATTCAAGATTTTAGATTTTAGGGTGATTTTAGAGGAGAAGTGAGGTGGCTGGAGGGTAAGAATCCTTCAGCTACTTCAGGGTAAATCTTTCAGACTGCTATTCATAAGCTATTATATTTATCAGGAAAAAAAGAAAAAAAAACCTAACACAGTTAAAATAACTAGATAACAAATTAAAAATTTACCCAATCATAAAAGGATTTGTAATTTTTGGTATCTTATAAAGATATGAGTTAGTTGTTTCAATATTTTAAATGTCTTACTTTGGTGTTTTATTTTCAAAATACTTCTTCTATGAATACATGATTTTAAGTTATTCTCAGATACTACATTTTGCAACTAAAATTTTTCCACAGCGATGTAGATCATTTTATTATGGAAACATAGAAATTGATGTTTATGTATGTGACTTACTCCCACATTTTCAGGAGGTCTTCTACAAAATGATGCTGACACTTTGGACTGCACTCAGGCAGAAGTAAACCAGAATATCTGAGATGAAAAGAGAGATAAAATCTGATTTACTGTAGGAGAACACTAATTTTAATGTAAACCTTTTGTTGGAAGGGCTATCGTTTTTATAGAAGGCATTTCATCGACTTTTCTTGCAGAAACACAAGCAAGAATAAAAAGTATATGTATTGGTTATTTCAATCTGCATCAACTCAAAAAATTATTAATCTTCCTTTAATGCATGCAGTTAATAACTATAGCAAAACTTAACTCTCTTACTTCACAGAAATGAAAAATGTAAATAAACTTAACTTTGTATACCAATTTATACCTTCATGTTAAAGTCATACTTTAGAATCTTAAAAAAAAGTCTTGAGGGGCACCTGACTTTGGCTGATGTCATGATCCTAGGGTCCAGCCCCTGTCTGCTGCCTGCTCAGTTGGGGAGTCTGCTTTTCCCTCTCTCCTTGCCCCTCCCCCTTGCTCATTCTCTCTCTCTCTTTCTCTGTCTCTGTCTCTCTCTCTCTCACACAAATAAATAAATAAGTAAATAAATAAAATCTTTTTAAAAATTAAAAAATATATTTAAAAGAGGGGGCCTGGGTGGCTCATTTGGTTAAGCGTCCAACTCTTGGTTTCTCAGGTCATGATCTCAGGGTCACAGAATTGAGCCTCCCACCAGGCTCTGTGGTCAGTGCAGAATCTACTGGAGATTATCTCCCTCTCCTTCTGTTCCTCCCTCTGCTCCTGCTTTCTGTCTAAAATAGTAAATAAAATCTTAAAAAAAAAAAAAAGTTAAAACCCTGATTTTTAAATTTCTGTAAAAAACAGCTAATCACCTGAGAAAATACCAGCTCATTTTGTAACCATGTATTTTTAAAAACAGTTTAAATAGTTTTTGGTAATTATTCCAGGTCTTAAGAAATTATTTAATTTGTGAGGTATTAAAATTTAATTTTGAGTGTCAAGATTCTCTGTTTCCTGCATTTTTAGATTCTCATATTTGCAAACCTTACATTGCATATCAACAAATGAAAAAGTTTAGCATGGCTAAAGTTAATTATAGTTAAATCCTCCAAGCTATTTATTTATGAAAGTGTAAGTAAACTTTTTTTTTTTTTCACCTTTATTTTTCAGCATTGCATTATTTTCCAGAATACCAGTGGCTGGTGGATTTCACAGTGGCTGCTACAGTTGTGTATCTAGTAACTGAAGTCTACTACAATTTTATGAAGCCCACACAGGAAATGAATATCAGCTTAGTCTGGTGCCTGCTTGTTTTATCTTTCGCAATGTATCCTTCAGAACATCATTAATAATAATATATATATATAAGTTTGTGCTCCTTTTGTAGCTAATACAATTAGATCTCATCTCTGATTTGAAAAAAAAATTGGGGTAGAAAATTTTTCTTTGTTGAAATCCTCTTTATTTAATAGAAAAAACTTTACAAGTAGAGGTAAATAGTTGAAATAGTGAAATACAAGAAAAGATGCCAGTTCCTTGCCTTCGCTTTCTTATGTGAATTTCATGTCACAGAGGAGCTACTTTGCCCTGTTTTAGGTATTCTGAGATTTTCTTCCATATGTTTAAATATGGTGATATTTAAATGATGTTGCTTATGGTGATAATGGTGTTTCTTGAATCTTGGATTATTGCACCTTTCTCCCCCTTCCTTTTCTTCAGTTCCTCCAGAATAGTAAGGAAACAACTGTTTTACCAAATCAGTAGTCAGTTTTAGTTATACCTATGAAAATATTATTTATAGTAAGCATTATAGTGTTTTACCACCTTCCTTGAACAATTTTTTATTCTTGTATGTAGACACTAAATTTCTTTACAGAATTCTAAACTTCAGTAGTTCAAACACATCATTTCTTTTTTGTTTTCCCTTGGAAATATCCTCCTGGAGCTCTCAATTCTGTAAACTTAACTGCATAGCTGTTAACCTGGGATTTTCTGTACTGTCTTCCTAAGAATTCCCTGTGCCTCTTTTTGGATCACATCATCTGCTTGTCTTTGGTTTACTCTCCTTTGGCAGAGTACTTCCCCTATAGTGTCCTGGAAAGGGGTGTTACAGTTTTTAATTTTGAAATCTGCATGCCTGAAGTTATTTTTTCCTCATACTCAGTTGATAGTTTGGCTCAGTACAAATTCTAAGAAAGAGTTTTTCCTGAACGTTTTGAAGGCTCTCGAGAAAACTAGATGCCTCCTGCCCTTGGCATATGCCTCCCTTTCCCCTATATGCACCCTCTAGATGCTTTTTTCTCTTTTGGTATTCTGAAGTTTTCATCATTAATTAGGTTAAATTCTAGGTTTAGCTTTTAAATCTGGGGACTCATCCTTTTTTACTTGGCAGTTTTTTTCCTTACTTTTATTAAAATTAAACATTACCTCCTCCATTTCTGCCTCTCCAGAGATAGCTCCTTTTTGTTTGATATTTACATGAGTATTTCCATGTGGGTACAAAGCTCCTACTTGATTTTAGTTTTCGGCTTTAACTGATATTGTTTCCATGTAATTGAGGACTTGGCACATACGCGTGGCTTGTCATCTATCACTAATCATTTCCCATTCACCTCGTCTTCAAAATAAAGTAATGTTATTTTTTAGAGGAATTTTTCTGCTTTTTTCCTTCTCATTCATTGTATATATGTACTTAAAAACAATTTTTTTTTTTTATACTGTCATTTTGGTGGGGAGGGAGAGACCAGAAGTCAGTGGATGTGCTCAATCTGCACTTTTTTCTATAAGTTTTATTCTGACTCTGTGGTAAAATTCTGTTTCCTGTCATCTTTTTCAGGGACTTTTTGTAATAACTTGTTCTTCCTTTGAATGGTTCTTTAATATTATCTCCCTTTTTCTATTTATTTTGTTTTCTTGATTTTTCTCTTAACCTTTTTGCTAAATTTTTTATATCAACTTTTTAAAAAATTTTAAAGACTTTGATGTTCTGTTTCCATATCATTCTTGTGTCGTGGGTGTGTAACATCTTTTTAGTTCTAAGGATATTAGTATCTTTTAAAAGTTTTAATTTATACCTAGTGTTGTTTATTTTCTGAGTATCCCTCCCCCCTGCCTTTGTAATCGTTGTCGTGTTAGAGATTTCTCTTAAAATGTTGAATGACCTTTGATTATCTTTATATTCAAGAAGAAGGCAGTTAAAAATTAGTTTTGTACAAGTGGCTGGAACTTGTTAGTTGGTGGCCTTTTTTGCAGATGACTGAGTGGGGACTTTATATTATCCTGGGGGACCTCTTAATATCAGTGTCTGCAGGTTGTTGGATTGTCATTTTCTCCAACAAGAATTGTCTGTTCTCTCATCTGTGGGGTATAAATCTGACAGCCAGTGTTACAGGTACTGACTGGGGAAGAAGGCTCAGATATTTAATGTAGAGGCATTAATTTAAATGCTTATCTGTGGCCCCCAGTGCCTCTTGTTTTCATGTCTTCATTGTAACCCTGAGTTTTGCCTGGTGCTTCCAAGCCAGATCTTTGCTGATGTAATATCTTCAGATAGTATTTCTTCTGGGTTCTGCCAGTATTGGGGAAGGGCCATCACCTAATATGTATGATTAGGCAAGACAAGCTCTGGCAAGTCTGATTACTGCTAATATACTCATTCAACCTATCATCCTGTTTTCATTCATCCTGCAATTTCTCCTCCAAAGGTCCCTGCTGTCTCCCATTTTCTGAATTTTCCAGAGCTTGTGAATGAGTTGGCTTTCTTTTTACGGGGTTTCTCCCTTTGTTGACCCTAGCGTAACAGAAAGTAGAAGCCTAAATCAGTTACTGCTTGTTCATCTGTTTAGACTGTCTTCCAAACTTTTGTTGACATTGCTTTTCTAGCAACTGTCATCTTTTCCTCTTTGTTTCTGATGGCTTTTAGTTTCTTTGCTATATGGTTTAGTCAGATTTGGGGAGTAAGCAGAATAAATGCATATCCTACATCTTTTACATTCAACTAGAGACTGCTGAACTGTCTTTTAAAAATATAAATGGATACTATTTTGAATATATGATAGGATTTGACATTCAATATCACTATGCTCCTTGTTGACTCTTTGGATTGATTTAGGTATAATGTAGGCCAGAAGAGCCAGAACAAAGTTTTTAAGAGTTGAGATCTTCACCAGGTATATATTCTGCTGGATAGAAATACTGATCATATGTGTCAGTTGAGAAATATCCCCAGATATCTTGTACTATACTAATCTCAAGAGGAGATTAAGTTGATAAGCAATTAGAATATTGCTTTTTAATTCTATAGTGTTAAATATGTAAAAATACTATGCAGTCAGAATAAAGACCCAGCCGTAGACATCAAGTTGCATAAACACACTAAAAATATCTTAACTTGATAATTAGCACTAGCTGACTACTTTTTTTCCCCCATACTTTGAAGTATTTCTCTGAAATACTGCTTATTTTGGAATATTCTTCATTTTCATCATGGTTGATGGCAGGATATTAAAATGGTATTTGTGGTATTTATGTAGAAATGCATACTTGATATCCAGTTTTATTTAGTGTTCTACAACCCTTAATACCTATTTACCAGAGAAATTAGAAAAATGTACCTCTTAAGAGCTACTCAGATTATTGTTTATGTGAATAAATTTCATCTTTCATTTCATTCAGTAATGCCTAATAATGCAAGAGCAAAGGTCCCACACAGTGTTCTGCACTGAACTAGCTCTGCTTAGTTTTAAGTAGTGCACTTGTGAAATGCTCCAGACAATAGCTTCTCTGCGGGAATCTGGTAGCTGGCTGTCTCGCCATCCTAGAGAAGACAGAAAGTGCTGAAGGGCTTTAGAATCCAAGCTATTTTCTGCCAACTTTAACCCTGCACAAAGGGGATAGGGAAGAAGAAGGAAAGAAGAATTGTGTGTATGTTTAGGTATGTGATTTTCCTTCGATCTTGTAGCATGTGAGAAAATGACCTACTGCCTTCAGTGGTATGCAGGAATCCAGAATTCAATGCCAGCTATCCAGATTTAACATCAGGGAGGAGTCTCTTTATAGCCCATCTTTTATTTTAGTTATAATATATCTGGTTTGCCTTTCACACCGTATGAACAGTATGTAACTGCAGTGACCCCTGTCTGGCTTCTCTTTATTTTCTTATTGTATGTGCCTACTTATTAGTCAAACACATGTCTCCATTGATTACATAGGACAATAGTTCCACTTAATTCCAGAGTCACGCATACATCAGTTGATTCAGAAATTCTCTGCAGTTGTTACTGATAAAATGTCCTTTATTAAAGTGGTCCCAAATTTAGACATGTATAACTTAAACAGTTGGCTCACTTAAAAGTGAGAAATAAAACTGTTTCATTACATGGTCATTTTGGTTTTTTCTCCCCATCAGTTTTATTTGACATACTCATGTAGGACCACAGTTATACAGAATCTTGAAAGTTGTAAAAGCCCAGGAATGAGGTTTTTTTAAAAAAAATGTGTGACACTGAACTCTTGAACCCTAGTACCTAATACTGGGCTGTCTCTTACCATCAGCTCTGCTTTCTGTTTCAACAGAGTTGTACATGCATCTCAGCTATCACGCCTTATGGTCTCACTCCTAAACCCAGGCTCATTCTCAGCTTTACTCCCTTGCCTATTTATAATTCTAACCACCTCACTTGATCGAGTGTGTGTGTTCCAGGGCCATTTATGCTGAGTTACATGGTATGGGGAAGACAAAGGGTAAAGAAAGCCTTAGAGTAAGGATGGAACAGTTGTATTAATTGTCTTTTCTGCATGATGACCCATGAAGTCTTAGAGTCACTAGAGAAATGTCTCCTGATTTTATAATATGAAATAATATCATTTTCATTTATGAACAAGAAAGCAGAAGGTAAAATTGATGCTTACAAAAAATTCAGTAATCCTTTGGTAGAAGTAAAACTTTTAAAAATTAAAATACTCTATAATTGATGGATTTTTTTTTTCAAAGAAACTTTCTTATGAATAAGCTGTATCACACAATAATATTGAGTCAATTACGTGAATTTGAGTGAGAAGAAAGCTGTTCTACAAAGAATGATAAAGCTTCTCAGTAGTCCTATTATATTTGGTTAAAGGACTGGATCATTAGTCACATTTCCACATTGCTTGTATTTTACAATGTGGATGGTTTAAGGTACAAAACCCTATTATGTATGTTTTTAAGGCTATGTTTAAAATTTTTAATTTGCCTTGGTTGCCAGACATGCAAATTTCATACAGTCCAAAAGTTGGGAATGGTTTAAATGGAAATAAATTCTAAGGTTTTCTGTGTTAAATATTAAGTTCTATATGTATATTTGTAAATTAAGGTGTGCAAATTAAATGCTACATTTGTTTACTGTAGTAAATAGATAGTTATAGCAAACCATCACAACTTGATCACCTTTTCTAAATTCTTTAAAGGATTCTAAATTACTGTATTCGTATTTTATAAAATCTTCTGCTTTATATCAGTAAGAAAAATGAAACACTAAACCCTGAAGGGAACTGCATCTTTAAGCCATCAAGTCTCCTGGTGAGAAAGGAACAGAGTAAAAGCTATTGAGTCTAACCAAAAGTACTTGGTTAAAAATTTGTACGTAGCATGGTATGTCAAAGATTATTTCTTTTACAGACTTTTGGAGATCTTCTGTGATACCATTGTTGCCAGTTTATTTGCCTTTCAGGTCAGAAGCCCAGAGTTAAACAGAGAATTACTTCGGGAGATAAAACCAGTATTTCTGGTTTATTAATTTATAATTGAGACTTTTTTTTTCCCTTTTGGCTAGGAAGTGATAATTTTCCTCCTACACCTTAAAGTTTAAGGATAATCTTCATTATTTTGCTTTATTTTAATCCAGATGATTAGTTAATAGTTTCTTGTTTGCTTGCTTATTTTTAAATAAAACCTATATTTTATGCTCCCAAAAATCCATGACTGTTATTTCCTTCTACAATCTGGCTAGGTTGAGGGTCTTGTGGGAGAAATTCTAAACATGCAAAATAGTTTTGTTTTTGTTTTTTGGGTGTTTTTGTTTTTGTTTTTTGCCTAATTCTGAGAGAAATTTATGTTCTCTGTTTTCTCTTTAAAGTAATTGAACCTTCTTCTCTTAAGAATATATGAAAAAATATTTTAGTTTAAATTATTCAAGCTGGTTCTATTTTTTAAGTTGGAAGACAGACTCAAATCTTCTTAAAATGATTTTACTTATTGAGATGCCTGGGTGGCTCAGTTGGTTGGACGACTGCCTTCGGCTCGGGTCATGATCCCAGAGTCCTGGGATGGAGTCCCGCATCAGGCTCCCGGCTCCACGGGGAGTCTGCTTCTCCCTCTGACCTTCTCCTCGATCATGCTCTCTCTCACTGCCTCTCTCTCAAATAAATAAATAAAATCTTTAAAAAAAATTATTTTACTTGATAGGTCATAAGGATTAATGTACTTGTTAGTTTTCAGTGTATGTACTATAGCAGATTCTTGATATAGATTTTAGGCTTTGCAGTGATGATGCAAAGTACAATGTGTTTTCAGTATTTTGGTTGCTTTTTCTTATATAAAAATAGATGTAGGAGGGTTATCCATTTGAATAGAAGAAACCTTTTTATCGTTAGTTGTCACAAAAACAAGACTAAAATCTCTCATGGAGTAGAAAACTTTCAGTTTACATGAAAAATCACTTAGTTGAGTGGAAGCATGATATTTTTAAAAAATAATATAAATTTTTTTAAAAAATTTTGAGAAACTTCTGGAAAATCTCTGTGTTTATTCTTAGGATAGTATCCATTAGATTTGTGTATTGGCAACAAAATTCTTTCATAATGGGATCTCTTTCTAGTTCCTTCCTTCTCAAAAAAAGCATTGATAAATATCTTTGAATAATTTCAAGATGTTAGGGTATAGAAGACATTTTCTTAATATGAGAATTGGGTCTTTAAAATAATGCAAGTACAAATTAAATTAAAACAGTGTCTTTATAAGTAGATGTTCTGTAAGTTGCTAACCTAGATTTGAGAGAAATTTGCCATTTTAGATCTAAAAATTAAGCCTATTCATCATTTAAAAGCTCTTTCTCCAGCTCGAAG
The DNA here is from genome assembly GCA_004024625.1 of Mellivora capensis. NCBI lineage: Eukaryota > Metazoa > Chordata > Mammalia > Carnivora > Mustelidae > Mellivora > Mellivora capensis. The sequence goes on along the minus strand of PISX010006953.1, from coordinate 55,323 downwards.
GTAAATATATTTAAAATATTTCCTACTGATTAAATCTTTCCACTTGTCCTTGGTTTTTCGTATGTATTGAAATTTTGGTATTTGCCTGTATAGTTGCTTAATTCCAGTTGTGAAAAATGTTGATATTACATTAGAACTTTAAAAATGTCAGCCATGTGGCAGAAAAAAATTTATCCTATCTATAACATTCTTTTTATTTTAAGGGTTGAGATTTTGTTATCTAAAGTAAAATAAGTTAGCCTTTAAAGTATGTGGTCCATTCAGCTGGGACTGAGGGGTTAAAAAGGAAGAAAAATTATTAAAAGAAAATGACTATTTGCATCAGTAGTTTTGCATTTGCTGTTTTGAATATTTACTAATATATTCTTTATGAAAGTCTAATATACAGAATGATCTATGAAAATAATAGCAAGATAAAGGTAGCAGAAGAGTTTATTCAAAGTACTTGATCATTATTTCCATTAAATTATAAATCAGGAAATGTTTTGTCTTTAATGTTTTTTGCAATACATGTCTGTAAATATAGAAGCCTAATTTTGGTATAATAATGTTATTTACATTATCAGGTTGTATTTATGTATGAAAGGATAAAAGTATATCTTACTTGGAAGAAAGAACAGATTTAAAGGAACTAAGTTAGAGAAATTAATTTTGAAAGCCATTTATATCATTTCAGGTATAGTCTGTTAATATTTATTTTATAGTCTGTTAATTATATTTTTATTTCAGGTATAGTCTATTAATTATTTTTCTATATGAATAATTTACGGTTAGTAAGCATATTCATGGGATTAGAGCATAGAAGGATTTTTCCTTTTCAAATATATTTCAAAATAATCTATTATATTTAGGTATTCGAGACATTTTGTAAGTAGCTCAACAAAAACTTTGTTACTATCTTAGCTAGTATAGAGAGTCTCTGTAAGTGATCTCAAAATAGAGTTACCACAGTTACTGGTGAGGAACTCTAAATGGGGTACCACAGTGTAGTTATTTCGCCTGTCTGAAAAAAATAAGCCAGTTTTATATTCTGACACGTCAAATGCTAACAAAAAATTCTGTCTTCATAGGAAGTTTTTCTTTAGTCTACTACTATATACTATTTAATAAGTTTGGACTTATTATATATTAATTGAATAAAATACACATTCTCCAAAAGTTTGGTGAAACAAGCAGATGAGTTTTGAGTTGAAACATGGTGAAGAGTCTACAAAATAAAATCCCATGATAGAATTCAGTTGGTTCAGCAAATCTTTGCATAATTCTTTTGGCCAGGAATAAACTTTTAGGCACTGGGGTTATTGCTGGAAAATATACAGATACTGTTCTTTTTTCTTTCCTTTCTTTCCTTTCTTCTTTCTTTCGTTCTTTCTTTTTAAGGTTTTATTTATTGACAGGGGCACAGTGAGAGAGGGAACACAAGCAGGGGGAATGGGAGAGGGAGAAGCAGGCTTTGCGCCAAGCAGGGAGCCCGATGGCGGGGATCCATCCTAGCACCTTGGGATCATGACCTGAGTTGAAGGCAGATGCTTAACTGAGTGAGCCACCCAGGCTCCCCAGATATTTTTCTTTTGGAGAAAGAGTAGAACTCTTGGAAAAGCTGCCTGTTTACTTGTTTATAAAATAAGTTAAATATTTGTTCTGTTCTCTTCTGGGTTGTGTATACATCAGGTTTTTGCTAGTGGATGATTAAATAGGATTGAAATCATAACAGTTTTATGATGGTAGTGTTTCATGGCATTGAAGCATTTCTAACAGTTGGTTAATATTAATTACCATTAACATTTCACTATATTTTAATAGGATGTGGAAATAATTTCAGTGCATGAGATTGAAAAGGTGGTAAAGCAAACATACGTGCTTTGTGCTGTGAATTCATAGTTATTTAGGTTGTGTTAAACTCCAGGACAGATTGTACCTTTTTTCTGGCATTGGTGGGGATATGTTGTAGATTAAGACTTTATTAAAACCTAGTTTGAATTTCTTCAAATGTTAATGTTTGTCAAATAGTGTGTACACATAGGTTATATAGACAAAAGTATTTAACATGTTGTCTTGAAAACCAAGTCCATTTCCTGATCCCCCTTGCCACTTCTGTTCGTGGTTTAGCTGGTTATTTTGGCTTTTCTATTTTGTGTTTCTAAATATAAAGCTAGTACTACTAACTGTTAATTCAATAGTTCTGATAGGTGAAGATTTTCCTTAAATTATGCCATCCTCTCTGCTTCCTCTCCTTTATGTTCTTAATTACTTTTACTGAAAAAATTTTACTGAAAAATTTCAATATCCAGTAATTATTACACCTATGTAAATATTATTTATATGTGAGTATTATAGCTTCTTGTGTAATTTTGTTCATTACTTTAAAAAATTTACTTATTTTTCTTTGTATTTATTATTAATTCCACTAGCTTCTCGGTGTTGTTTTCCACAAGGTCGCTTATAACTTGTATTAGTTCCCACACATTTCCCTTCCCTATGGAGATACCTTTCCTGAAGACTTCATTCTCTAGCTTCTACCTGGAGGGATTGCCCTCAGGCCTGCCAGACAGCCATCATTCTGGGACTTATTTTTGTTGTCATCTTGGAATTCTCTTTGCCTTTCTCCCAAGTTTAATTTCCCATTTCCAGAATTCAGTGTTTTTCTCTTTCTTGGTTTGTTCAAATGTTTTGGTGGAGCTTTCTGATGAAATGTACATTCACAGTCACTAGTTTTAGACTACAGTCTGGAAAGTGTCTTAATTCTGTATTTTGATTAACCTGGATATAGAATTGCAGGTCATCGATATTTTTCTTAATAATTCTGAAGAAGTTTCATTGTTCTCAACCTCAGACTTTACTGTTAAGTACAGTGTCATGATATGTAATCTTGCATGGGATTTGTTTTATTTTTCTTCTCAGGAAGTTTTTATAGTATTTTCTGTCTGGTTTCTGAAGATTCATGATCACATACCTGTTGGAAATTTTTTTTTTTTTATTCTTTGTGCTGGGCTTCTGGTAGGCTATTTTAATTTAGAAACTTTGATTTTGGAAATATTTTTTATGTTGTCTTTGATAACTTATTCCCTTTTGTAATCTCCCCACTCCCTGTTCTCTTTCAGTCAGATACTGTACCTCCTAGATTGATCCTCTCATTTTGTCACCATTTATGCTTGATGGAACTTTGCCTCAACTTTATCTTTCAAGTGTATTTTTAAAAATTTATTTTGCCTAGGGCACCTAGGTGGCTCAGTCAATTAAGCATCTGCCTTAAGCTCAGGTCATGATCCCAGAGTCCTGGGATTGAGTCCCACATCAAGCTCCCTGCTCAGCAGGGAGTTTGCTTCTGTGTCCCTACCCTGTCTCATGCTCACTCACTCTCGTCTTACTCTCTCAGATAAATAAAATCTTTAAAAAATTTTGTGGGGCATCTGGGTGGCTCAGTCATTAAGCGTCTGCCTTTGGCTCAGGTCATGATCCCAGGGCCTTGGGATCAAGCCCTAGATCTGGTTCCCTGCTCAGCGGAAAGCCTGCTTCTTCCTCTCCTACACACCATGCTTGTGTTCCCTCTCTCATACTGTCTCTCTCTGTCAGATAAATAAAATCTTCAAAAAAATTATTTTGTCTCCTATTGATTTTTGTTTAGCCTAATGAAATAACTTTATGAAATACAGATACATCTCATATGTAGATATCTGTGTATAAAAACGTACATGTAAAAAATTTTCACTCTGTTGCCTTTTTCATCTTTCTTTTCTCCAAGTTACTTTTTCCCCAATGCTATTTTTTTTCTCTTTAATCGTTTAAAAACGATTAAAAAGCAGACAGAAGAATATGCTGCAGAGACTGTTGATCATCCACAAAGCCTAAAGTATTTACAGTCTGTTCCTTAACAGAAAGTTTTCTGATCCCTGCTTTAATGTCTGTAGATTCCTTGCTTTTCTTTCATGGTTAGGAGTCAGACACTACAAGTGAGTTTGAAACTGTAAGTAGGGCTTGGTTAGCTTTCCTAGAGATTAAAACTTGTTAATGCTGAAGTTAGTTTTGTTCTGGGTAGACTGTAATGTCATTATCTGTTGGTCTTTTCTTTGGGGCCTTTTGGTTTCTCTAAAAGAGAGTCTGCTCTCCTCACACCCTCATACCCTGCTGCACATGTTCTGAAGGTGAGAACACCTTTGAGTATTTTTAGGATTTCATTTATTCTGATTTCAGTATAGTTGCCGTAATCTAAATTGTGTACTTCAGAATCAGTTTCTTCAGAGGCTAAATCTTCATCTGCTGCTGGAATCACAGTGAAGTTTGTTATCTGACTGCACAGGGAGTGGAGAGTTGGGCAACCAGTTTCTACTCATATAGAAGTCAGCTCCCCTCCTCTCTCTTCAGCCTGACATGACACTGCTGTTATGTAGAATATTGTACCTCCTAGATTAGATTTTCACAGAAAAGGTTGAAAGATTGAAATATAGCTGGGAATTGTATATGAAGTAAAATTAACTTATTTTTTTATTATTGTATAATCTATTTGTCCTTATATACAATCTCATACTACTTTTTGGTACTGGAAGTTCATTATTCCATTATGTAGAAAACATCATTATTGCTAAAAACTACAAAGAAATCTTTAATATTCAAAATAGCCCTCTGAGGTTTTAGATGTATTAGTTGCATTTTACAAATGAAGAAATTGGAGACACAGAGAGGTTAATTAACTTTTACGTGGAGGATCACATAGTAAGAGAACCAAGATTCAAGCAGGTAGCCTTGATATAGAGAATGCTTTCTTCCCATCTGTGTTACACTATAGTTCAGAATAGCATATGATGGGGTACCTGGTTGGCTCAGTCACTTAAGCATCCAACTCTTTGATCAGCTCAGGTCTTGATCTCAGGGTCGTGAGTTCAAGCCCTGCATTGGGATCCATGCTGGGTGTGGAGCCTATAAGATAGCATCTGATAAACATAGCAGGTGAATTAGAATAGTGATGCTGTGAGTTCAGAAGAGGGAGACAATGGGCTGGAGAGTTAATGGTAAGCTTTACAAAGGATGTAGAGCTTACGTTTTTGAGTAGGTAGAAGGGAATAAATTAGTTCAGATAATAGGTTGTGATCCAAGACAGTATAGCTGTTACCTTTAGAAAATGTTAACATGGGGCGCCTGGGTGGCTCAGTGGGTTAAAGCCTCTGCCTTCGGCTCAGGTCATGATCTCAGGGTCCTGGGATCGAGCCCTGCATCAGGCTCTCTGCTCAGCAGGGAGCCTGCTTCCTCCTCTCTCTCTCTGCCTGCCTCTCTGCCTACTTGTGATCTCTCTCTCGATCAAATAAATAAATAAAATATTTTTAAAAATGTTAACACACCATTCTGATTTAAGTAGAGGCTTGGGGACTGTTGAATGAAAGCTTGAACATATGGGTGTAGCCAGATCATAATACTACATTTCAGAATATTGTATGTGTATTTTACACTGTGGGTTATGGGAAAGTTTTGTTCTAATAGGGGATTCAATAGAAACTTGGTTTCAAGATTCATCCAATATTCAATATGAATTAAGGGTGCGGAGGTTATAACGTTTTAGGTGTTAGTGGTTAATATATTAAGGTAGTAGTGATACAAGGAACATTATGCTTCCTGCTTGGATTACATTGCATCTAATTTTGTTATTTTCTTCCCTTGAGTGTTGACATATTTTGTAATTTAATTATTCTATGGTAACAAAGTATTGCGGTGGGTGTAATATTTGAGAAATTTCATTTTGGTCATTTCATAGCACTTTTGGCTAAGATTTTGTTTTGCTTTTCATTGTAAGTGAAGGAGTTGGAAATTGTCTCTAGATTCTTGTATCCGTTTTCAGTAAAAAATGAAGCAGTGTTTTTCCAGCCTGGGCTTAGGGCCCTCAGCCAATGAGAGAGATCATAGGTTGCTCTCAAAAGCAGTTCAGTTGTGATTTGGGGGAGGTATGGGTTGTATTTTGTTTTTTAATCTTACTCCATTTTCCTTATTCTTTCCCAGTGTGTAATGCCAAGAAAGAGATGGATGTATAGTGTTTGATACAGTAAAATGAACCACCAATGTTGTTTCTTTTATTTTTAAGTTTTGGAGAAGACTTAAATATGTAAGGAACACAGGATTCAGAATATCCTAGAGGGAAAAATTAGAGTATCTGTATTCTAGAATTTCATCATCAATCTTAAACATTGTTTTGTGTTTCACTCCTTTAATGCTGAAAGTTAAGATGAAGTTTAAAAGACTTGTAAAATTGTTCCTAACTTGCTTTCTTAGAAAACTTGGTACGCAGAGATAGATTCTCTACTTCATTATAAGAAAAACAGTGATTTGCATGGGGAAAAGCTTTAGTAGTCCTATTTATTTAAAAAGTCAGATCTTTTTTTAATTTGCTTTCATAATGTTCACACTTAACCTGGTTTCAGCTCTTAATAAAGTGATTGATATCACTTAATCATAGATACAATGAGGTTATGCTTTTATTAATGCATTATTTTAAGAATAATTGTATAGGGGCACCTGGGTGGCTCAGAGGGTTAAGCCTCTGCCTTCGGCTCAGGTCGTGGTCTCAGGGTCCTGGGATCGAGTTCCGCATTGGGCTCTCTGCTCAACAGCGAGCCTGCTTACCCCCTCTCTCTCTGTCTGCCTCTCTGCCTACTTGTGATCTCTCTCTCTGTGTCAAATAAATAAAATCTTAAAAAAAAAAAAAAGAATAATTATATAATAGGAGCTTACATGTGTAATACTTTTCTTCTCTGAGTAGAAGTTAGGAAGTTTTAAGCAGAGAAGTTTTAATTTTGTAGTTTTTAAGTAAACTACTGAAAACTAAATCATAATGTAAATTTAAGCTACAGTGTGTTTTTACTTTTGTTAATTAGAAAACGATCCCACAAGCTTAGATTATGCATGGTGGTTTAGGTTGATACTTTGTAGCTTTTTTCTCTGTATGCAAATACAGCTCCTCTCAGAAGCATCTTTCATTACAAACAATGTATTTTCACCCAGGTTAATGGAACAGGTCTATGTTGATGGCGAGGCAGATCCGGCCTTTATTTCCCCTCGCTGGAAACTCTTTGATTACTGTCAGGGCCCTGTGTGGTGTATATAGTCTTACCGCTTTTTCCCCCACTTTGGAAAGTCTTTATATTTTAAGCAGCTGTAGACTACCAGTGTTTGTCTTTGATGTGAGAACATAAATGCAAAAACTCTAAAATCAAGATATTCTTACTTTCTGAGAAAAATATAATGATAGGATATATGCAGTGATTAAGTTGTAAAACAGTTAAAGAATAATTCATACTACATCTTAGAATGATGTGGAAGCTAAATGTGCTTTGTTAAACTCTCATTAATCATTTTAATTGAAATTGACAACCTATCATTTTGACAGTCCTGCTTAAGCTGAATATTACAAAATCATGACAACTTTGCAATGATGCGATATACTCTTACTGCTTGTAAATGATTTAGTAGCTGTTAGCCGAAATAGGAAAAAGATTGACAAATATGTTAGGGAGAACTTGTACAATAATGTTGGCTGATTTCAGAAAGAATTGTGAAGGGGTAACACATGGACTGTCACAAAATATCGCACTGCAAAATAAGAACAAGGTAAATATCACTCTTGAAATTCTTACTGTAAATTGCAGAGATTGTTGGTTTTTCAGATTTATAAGACTTGAGGATTTATAAAAACAATTTAGCTTCCCCTTTCCCCCTTAGTGCTCAATATCATAGAAACTGACATCTATTATTGTGTGGGTTAGCTTTTTCACTTCAGCTGAGTTTCACATTTCTCTGTTCTATAACTAGAGTACTACAGACTTAAATTGAGCAAGATAATTTTGTGATAGAGTACTGAATATTTGCTGAGGGTAATAACTATAAACTAATGGCATTTGCTTATTTATTAGTTTTATTTTTTTAACATTAAAGAAGTAATTAGTTCAAATACTTAACCAGTATATATTTAATTTGTTAAGAAGACATTTAACATACCTGGTAAATGACTTCAGAAGTTGTATGCTGAAGTTCTATATGTGTATTCTGGTTTTACATACCCTAAAGCAGGTATTCACATAGTAGATATGAAAACATGCAGAAGTCTTTTATATAAGAAGTTCAGGGGTTATCATCTAGCTTTTCAGTATCTGGTTTTGTCTTATCTTAGAAGCAATTTGGGTATTTTATTTATGGAATATAACATAAAAATATTACAATCTATGAAGAAATATATTACTTGAAATCAGTTTCTTATACAGCGATTTGTAGGTAGTATCTCCAAACTAATGTATAGACTGTATTCTAAAATGCCTAGAAATAAAATGATACTTTTTTAAAGAAATAATGTTATAAATGGCATCTCCCCCAGCAATATTAGCCCATGAAAGTTCATTTTGTCTGTAACATAGTATACAAGACCATAGTTGTCCAAAGAAAATAGCACTATTACTAATAAGTAATTAGGAAAACAGATTAGAGAAAGTATTTATCTTGCATGGTATTTAAGAAAAAGAAGAAAGATTTATGTGAAAAGGAGGTTAGCTGGTGTGGAATTAACATGAGAAGAGATGAGAACAGTGAAAGGCAGGGAGGGGATGCTACTCACTGAAAAATGAACCTAGTAAAGGGCGTTAATAAAATACCCAGCACATACTGTTCTGGGGGCCTGGTTCATCTGAAATAAGTGAGTAAAGATGAGCTATTCCTGTCCTACTTTTTTTTTTACATTTTAAAGGGGAAACTACCCACTAAGTAAGCCTTAAAACAACGCCATGGCCTTTATAAAACCGAGGCAGTCCTTTAAATTTTTAACAATGGGTGGTAATTAATTTATATTTTTGTTATTACCAATAATAAAAACAGATCTTTAGGGGCGCCTGGGTGGCTCAGTTGGTTAAAGCCTCTGCTTTCGGTTCAGGTCTTGGTCCCAGGGTCCTGGGATAGAGACCCACATCGGGCTCTCTGCTCAGCAGGGAGCACTGCTTCCCTCTCTCTCTGCCTGCCTCTCTGCCTACTTGGGATTTCTGTCTGTCAAATAAATAAATAAAATCTTTAAAAAAAAACAAAACCAGAACTTTAGACTAAAACTTTTTCTACACTGAGTGGGTTTTTTGTTTTGTTTTGTTTTTACTTTGAGTATATTATCTCAGGAAAAAAGTGTTGTTTTTTATATCATATTCAGAAGATCTATATACCCTTGCAGCATAGAATACTATTTCTGCTTACCTAAACTGCCATGTAAAAGCATTTCTATGGCAAAATTCACTCACTGATTGAGTACCTATTATGTGCCGGGCATTTTTCTTGGAACTCTAACTATAGCAGTGAACAAGAGAGAAGAATCCTTGATTTAATGGACTTTACATTCCAATAGAGATTTATTTCAAGTTCCATTTGAAAAATGCCCAAAAGTCATCTATCTTTATTACCTTTAAGTTGTCTTACTTTTGGATAGGTGACCTTAACTAGAGCAGCTGGGATGCTACATTTCTATCCAGTATGCTAGATAGTAAACTCCCCCCCCCCCAGATAGAATGGGCAGTAAGTTTATTAACCCATTTTTAAATAGGGCAAAAAAGAACAGCTTTTTGAGCAGCAAGGGTGAGAGTTCTTATCCTTTCCCAACTTTCTGTGAAGGATTCTTCTGATCATGAGAATGTTTGAACTATACACATCTTTCATGGCAGCTCTGTTTTTAGGTTTCTTGTGTTACTGCTAAACTACCACATGACTTAGGTGCTATGTATAGTTTAGAAGAGGCAGTATTAAGTGAACATTCTGGATCTAGACTGCCTAGATTTAAATCCTTACTTCCTCTAATTAAGCTGTGTGCTTTTGGGCAAGTTACTTTTCTGTGCCACAGTTTTTAAAAAATCTGTAAAGTAATGGTAATAGTTGGCTAATGGGAGGATGAAATTAATTAGTAATGCCTAGCACTTACAAGTACTAAATGACAGCTATTACTCTTTTCCATGCTTGACATGGAGTTGATGTAAAAGTTGCTTTTCTAGATTTTTTTTTTTTTTGCCAAGCACCTCATTACTTTGTTTGGCAGGTTTATGCTTTCAAGAACAATTTGATATAATGGAAATCTGGATTCCAGCTTTGCATTATCCACTGGTTTGATATTCATTTGATCACTTAGTTGGAGGAGTGGAGGAGTTCAGATAAAATAATCTAATATTTTTACATAAAAGCTTTTTTTTTTTTTTTTTTTTTAAATAACTGAGCATGTTGTACCTTTGGCTGTTTTTGAGTACTCAGCTGGAACTTATTTTCTCTAGGTGTTTTGTTTAATGGTAATCTGTGAAATGATGATACCAGCTTACCAGTGGCTATTAATAATTCTCAAAGTTTGAATTATTGGGTGATTTACTGATGATTTCTGTGATGTTTGTTTGTGTGTTTAATTCTAAATGTAATTTACTCAAAAAAACATGCCAAAGAAAAGGTAGTTCCCTAAAATAACCTCTACTTTGGCTTTTCATGTCACTGAGAACCTATTTCATAAAATTATTATAATAACCTCCTAGTAAAACTTGAATCTGATAAAACAGAAATATATTCTGTCCCTAGTTACAGCTTAACATGTATATGTGCACTTTTCATTAATTTTAAAATGTTATAAACTTCACTAAAATTTGCTTTGTTTTTATGTCCTATTTCCTGAAAGACTAATCAGATTTTCATTAGTTTTTCACTTCCTTCCAAAGGGCACCTTGTAGATAAGCATGTTGTAGAATCAAAATAAATGTTCTAGTCAGATGTTATTGGAGTTTAAGTCCTGTAAAGATGATTCTATTTAACTCCCACAGAGTTACCTGTGGTTTTTCCTGAACTTTATCTTCTGCAGCAAAGTTCTATTTTCATTAACTACACACTATTTTAAAGTAGAAGATGGTGGTGAGAGATCAGTCTGTGTTACCTTTGGATTTTTTTTCTTTGTGAAAGCAATGGCAGTCTTGATTGTAACAGAAAACTACCTGGAATTTGGACTCGAAACAGGTAATCATTTCATACAAGTTTAAAAATCAGTTTTGCTTTATCAAGTGTTAATATTTTTTACTTCATTTAATTATGTTTTATATTTGATGTTTTTAAAATTAGGTTTGAGATGTACAGTAATCTTCTAAATAATTAATCTTTATTATTCTTAATTTTCTTTTTGTTTGTTTTAGCTAAATTTTTTGTTAGCTTTTTCTAAAATGCTGCCCCCTCATTTTTTCCTTAAAGTTAAATTTAAGTTTCTGCAATGCTGAAGTTTACTCATATAGGTAAAAATGCAAATTTTGATGCAAATTTTATGCACACTTATGGAATGTACAAATATCAAAGGGATGTTTTCAAAGACTGTTCCTGCTAATAACCAAATTTTATTGTATTATGGCATACTAATTAGCACATGAAAGAGCCTAAGCTAGTCACTTTAAGATTTAAGATGTTCGTTTCCTAACATTTTATTTCCAAAGAAAGAGTCTGTATTAAGAATAATTTTTTTTTTCCTGCAGGGTTTACAAATTTTTCAGATAGTGCGATGCAGTTTCTTGAAAAGCAAGGTTTAGAATCTCAGTAAGTTTTTAAAAATACTAAGTATCACTTAAGTTTAAATTTTTTCATTTTTTTGTAAACATTTACTGTAAGTGGCTTTGTGTTTTTAATCCTTGAAAAGAGTTCTTTTTTCAGGACTTTCAGAAATATCCTCACTTCTAATTTTTACATATGTATAAAGTTAATATGTTTGATAGAATTCTTATTTGGATTTGCTCTTATTTGATTTAATTTCTTTGCCACCAGAGATTAAATAACTTTATATCTGAGTCATATATCAAATTCTGTGTTGAATATGCAGGTTGGGTTGTTACCAGTGTGGCTAGAGATGCTAGTTCACCAAAATCCATTGTAGGTAATTGAGTCTGAGCAGTCTTTTTGTAAAAGTTTATTTAGTTTTTGTTACTATGAATTGTGGTTTGTAAAGTAATTAGAAGAAAGGAAATTCCTAGAAAGTTAAAGAACTTACTACTTTTTTTTTTTTTTTTTTTTTTTAGGGGTCCTGTTTCAAAACTTACTTTCAAATTTTTCCTGGCTATTTTCTGTTCACTCATTGGGGCTTTTTTGACATTTCCTGGATTACGACTGGCTCAAATGCATCTGGATGCCCTGAATTTGGCAACAGAAAAAATTACACAGTAAGCGGAAAATGTACATAAGCACATGCAGATAAATATATGTTTTCCATCTTAATGAAGGTATATTATTGTAATGAAATCATAAATTATTGTATTGAAAATTAATAAATAACCATTTGATGTCACACTACTTCTATAAGCAGGTTTCTTTTATTCACTTCTAAATTTTAAGTCCTATGACTAAAAACATATCAATTACTAAATTTCTTTTTTACTTGTTAAAAAAAGGAAATATCAGTATTTATGTTAGAAGTCAGTGTTTATGATACCGTAGTCTCTACAACTGAACTAAGGATCTATGGTAATTCTCTTAAATCAGAATATTTTCATTAACATATTTAAATTTTATGTAAATCTTAATTTTTACTTAAAAGTGTTTTGAAAGTTAACTCTGTATACGTAAATTTATGTTTTTCCTGTATTACTGATTGGTTTATGAGACTTAAAACAATATTTTATTTGGGGATTGCTAATACTATACAGTATTAAATACCATAGATTAGTTTTAACTGCCAGATTCTATTTCAGTTCTCAAATGGAGAAATCATATTTGAATCTCTACATAAAGTTCAAAACCCATTTACTATATTTTTCGTGGTTGTTATAGATTTTTTAAATTTTTTAATTATTTTTTATTTATTTATTTATTTTTTAATTTTAAAATATTTATTTATTTGACAGACAGAGATCACAAGTAGGCAGAGAGGCAGGCAGAGAGAGAGGGGGAGGCAGGCTCCCTGCTGAGCAGAGAGCCTGATGTTGGGCTCCATCCCAGGACCCTGGGATCATGACCTGAGCCGAAGGCAGAGGCTTTAACCCACTGAGCCACCCAGGCACCCCTGTTATAGATGTTTTTTTGTTGATGTTAGACACCTTGGCAGAATGCCAGGTTTATATCTTTCAGTTCATATCCAGACACACATTTCCATCTTGTCTTTATTTTTTGCAGTAGACTCCCAAGTTGAGAACATTCCATTTTGATATATGTATATACTCTGAGTTTCTCTGAATGATCATTTTTCTTAATATTTCTGCTCTTAAAATGTATTTAGTGATGCTGATTTTGTAGTCTTTTCACATTCTCTCTCTTCCGTATGTCATTTTCCTTTATTTTAATTTTGAATCTTTTTTGTTTTTTCCTTAACCTCCATTTTTCTACATATTTTGTCTGTGAGTGTGTGTGTGTGCACGCACACACTTGTCTGTGCACACACGTTTTTACCCATTCTCACCTCCTAGTACCCACTTCTTCATCCCTCTTTTTTCCCCTCCTTTTACTCAGCATGCTGTTGGCTGCATCCTGCCTTTCTCCCAACATCCATCCATCTCTCTAATGGCTTCTTTTAAAAACAAAACCAGGTTCTCCCCCTCCTCTCTACACGTACACTTCAGTCCACTAACCCCAGTGTTTCAGGATTTAAATAAGCTGAAAGGGTGGGTGGAGGGGAGCCCTTCACCAGCTACTGAAACCGCTGTGGGCTGCTCCTTGATACTAGAGTGTTCCCTAGCAACACTGCATACCTAATACTGCTGCTTTCTTCCCCGCGCCCGCTGGTTTACCCAGGCTGGGGGATGAAAGGATCACTTTATAAAAACATTTAAAGCATTTAGTGGTGGTTTATGATTGGGAGGGGGCACATCTTAGTTTCCTTTTCAGTAAAATGTAGCTTCTTTTTAAGGGTTTTTTTTTTTCCCTTTGGGGATTGGAGCTTTATTTTCAATTCATTGCAGCCCCCGATTGTGTTATATAGCACTCTGCCATGATAACAGGAGTGTGGGCAACCTTGTTCTGGTGTGAGAATAGCATGACTGGCACAAAGAGCAGCGTTCTTTGCTGCTCTAGCCCCATGTCTAGGCACTAGTACTTATTTAAATGCCATACCTTAGAACCAAAGTTCCACCTTTGTCTGCCAGGTGTTCTGACGCAGCCCTGTTCTCCTCACGTAGATCATTGCCCTGTTTTCCTCACGTAGATCATTGTCATTTTTACTGTAGTGAAAATTTTGAAATGTATTTGTGTGCATGTGTGTGTATTTAAAACCCTCCAGTTTAGCCCTTCACTGTGGTTAATCCTGAAAATAGGACATGGTAATAAAATAGAAGAATTTGTCTTTTTTCTGAAATAAGAATAGTCTTTACAGTCATCTGTCTTTGTATGATACAAACTTGGGACAATAATTAACAATACAATTATAACTCAGACCTAAAACCTTTTGGTGTATTAGGTATATTATTGCCTTTCTGGAGTAATGTAAATTTTCTTGGTATGTGTAGAATAGGGAATTTAACTTCATAATACTTCATGAAGAAATAAAAATATATGAATCATTTATGATTTCAACAGTGTATTAAAACATTATATATGATCATTGCATGTTGAAAGTTTCCTTAATTGTAAGGTGTTGTAGTGGGTTCCATGTGCCATATGCCTTCTAGTATTGTGGACCTTGTTAATCACTGGCTCTCACGTGTAAATAATAAGGAGGCACTTTGTTTTAGCTTGTGCTGAAAAAGTGTCAAAAGATGATGCCTCTATACTGAAAATCTATTGGATTAATTGTGTAAAGTTAGTCATTTAAATACCTGTGTATTGAATCAGGGATATAGTAGAGGATTGTTAAAGAACACTAGGATAGAACTGAACAGATTGAGATTTTAGTGCTACATCTGCCTTTAAACTGTAATATTGCCATAAACAAGTCATTTAACTTTCCTGAATCTAAATGTTCTCATTTGAAAAATTCAGATAATGAGGTAGTTTTGCAGGGGCTCAAATCAGTGTCAAGTGACAACAATAAATAGAAAATAATGATGACGGTAGTACCTTAATACAGAATACTGAAAATAAGTTTCTGCCTTCATTTTGTAAGTTCCAAGTATCTGTAGTTTATTAGTGTATTTTGTTCCTGGGTTTTTATAATTATTTCTTAAATACTTTCAGAACATTACTTCATATCAACTTCTTGGCTCCTTTATTTATGGTTCTGCTCTGGGTAAAACCAATCACCAAAGACTACATTATGAACCCACCATTGGGTAAAGAAAGTGTCCCTTTGTAAGTATGGGTATTTGAGGGCTAATTTTTGATTCCTTATAGAAATCAAAACTGTTTTCCAAAATGGTATATACTGTAATTTAAGTTTTTTGATGATAATACTAGAATACTGTATTTTTAAAACATTAATAGAAATGCTAAAAGATGTGTTCTAAAACAAGCTACAAATCATCATTTAACTTTTTTATGATCTTCATTAATTAATGAATGTTAATACACATTAACAGTTATCTTGTACACTTTTAAGTTTTTCTGCCTTCTCACTTAATCCAGTTGTTACCTGACATTTTTATGTCTTGGCCCTATTTTTAAGATAGTTTCTTCAGTTCTTTTTTTCTTAACTGTGAAAATTAACAGAAGATACACTAAGTAGTATAAATGGAAACTTATTCAGCCCCTGCAAGGGATATTAATATTTTCCATATTTGCTTCACCCCTTTTTTGTTTTGTTTTGTTTTTTTTGAGATTTTTTTTTTTTTTTTAATTTAACAGACGGAGATCACAAGTAGGCAGAGAGAGAGAGGAAGGGTGAAGCAGGCTCCCTGATGAGCAGAGAGCCCAATGCGGGGCTCGATCCCAGAACCCTGGGACCATGACCTGAGCCGAAGGCAGAGGCCTTAACCCACTGAGCCACCCAGGTGCCCCTGTTTTGTTTTTTTGATGAACTAATTTTTCAAGTGAAGTAGAGGTCTTAACATTTTTACCCCTAAGTACATGAGTATGTACCTCTAAGAAATAAGGACATTTTCTGACATAATATTATCATCATACTTATCCAAAAAAATGCCTTAACATCATTATCTAATACTAGGTCATAATTCCCCTTTTAACAAAAGGGGATGGTAAGGAAACACAAAGAGTTTATTAAAAGATACTAATAACTGTACTTAACATATTAACTCATTAGCCTTGTGGGACTATGTTAGAGTAATAGAAAGATTGAGACAAAGCTGGTTTGAACGCCAGTTCCGATCTTCATTGAAACTGTTACTTGAGGGAGATTAATTTCACCGAGCCTCTGTTTCCCCATTTGGAAAATGAAGATAATAGTATCTACCTCACAGAGTTATCATCAGAATTAAATGAAAGAATGCGTGTACTGGAACCAGCTGGAAGTAAATGCTTGATCAATGTTTCTTTCACTGCCCTGCCTCATCAGAATTAAAGTAGAAAACCTTGACAAGTCATTGACTCCACAGTATACATTTTATATTATGTATTTCTTTTAGAGCCTGGTACAGATTTATCTTCCAGTATATAATCAGTGATGACCAGGACTTTTTTTTTTTTTTTTTTTTTTTTAAGAATTCTTTTTGAACTAGGGAAGTATTCATTGAGGTTATAATGTTCCCCCCCACACACACACAAGTGAGTCTTAATGGTAATTTTAACTTGACAAATTTACAACATTTTTATTTAAAAATAAGTTCATACATTTCAGCCATCCTGTATTAAGTGCTTGATGTGTGCTAGAGTTTAGAACAGATATGGGGCATGGTCTAGGTGTTATTTTCAAATTATTCACAGTGTTACCTTTTATCAAAGGAGAAACCCTGGCCTTTTGAAAACATTAAACCACAAAGGACATCAGAAATTACCTCTTCTTTCTAAAGTCCTTTAAGGAGCCCTCGTCAGTCAACTGAAAAAAATATCATAAGTGTACATCTTCTACCTGGAATCCTCATCTTAGTCTTGAGGAATTGTGCCCACCTGAGCCAGCTTGAGCATATAGCTTAAATGACTTGTTGGAGAGGAATCTGAGACATCCAGTTTCTTCATAATATATCAGAATTTCTGGTTTTCCTATGATCCCAATCAGGAAGTCAGCAGAGTGAATAAGTTTGTAATGTAGTAGAATACTTCTGTTTTACATCTCCAGCTGTAATTAAGTATAGATATCCTATATTTTATATGGTGAGCAGTGACACATTTAACTAGCATGCTAACATATTTTGGTCTTTGAGAGCACCGTGTCAATTTTTTGATCTATAGAATGACAGAAGCTACATTCGATACTCTGCGACTCTGGTTAATAATCCTGCTGTGTGCTTTGCGGTTGGCCATGATGCGCAGTCACCTGCAAGCTTACTTAAATTTAGCCCAGAAATGTGTGGATCAGATGAAGAAAGAAGCAGGGCGGATAAGTACAGTTGAGCTACAGAAAATGGTAAGTTACGTATTGTAGTCAAGTGAAGAACAGCAAGCACTGTATTGTAAGAAAACAAAGCATTTAATTTTCCTTAATAGTAATTTTATCCCACAATACTCCTGCTGTTGAAATAAATGGCATAATCTTAAATTGACAGATACTAAAGAGACCGCAATCTGATTTTGGTGCTAAGTGAAGAAAGAGTCTCAAGTCCTCTTCTTGCCGTAGTACTTCAAGTCCTATAGTTTGGGTTGCAATGCTGTGGTATATCTACTACTGCTAAATGGGACCCCCCAATTAATTTGGAAGACATTACAATATATTATTGTCTAGCCTTCAAGACTTATGGGGTAGCAAATACTAGTTTTAGTGACCTGTAACATTATTCCAAGTATTTGAACTTGAAATGTAAATATTAATGGGAATTCCAGAGAAAGAGAGGGCTAGGAATCCATCCACCATTATAGTTAATTGGATCTGTATAACCAATCATGTCTTTTTTAGAAATCTGGTGTTGGGTGTTCTGTTTTTCATATTTCATAGGGTGTTCATCAAGATTCAGGGACTTATTGTTTTTCCTTATATATTTTTGTTCTATGATTTTTCCTCAAATTTTAGTTACATTTGTTCATGTAGAATGGGGACTTGATGTTTTTATTTATGAGGGTTTTATGACTCATCTGTTACTTCTATTTAGCTTGATTTTCTGATGTCTGCCTAGAGATTGTAACATTTTGTTTTATATTTGAAATGTAAGTGAATATACCATTTAAATTTAAGGGATTATTTTCTCCAATTTATATTAACCACTTAACTATTTTCAAGGAATTTAGTATTTCCACATTTAAAACTTATCTTCAAACTGAGCCTTTCAAAGTCAGAAGTCAGTTTGGGGGCATTTATAATGAAGTGCAGACCTAATAACATTTAGCTTCTTTCCTGTGATAGGATTACTTATCTCTTAAGCAGTTCATTTTGACAATTATGTGAAAGTTTAATTCACTCCTAACATGTCAGCCAGTGTTAGATACTTAAGCATTTTGTTGGTTGCAGGTGGCTCGAGTCTTTTATTACCTTTGTGTCATTGCCCTGCAGTATGTGGCACCTCTGGTAATGCTGCTTCACACAACTCTGCTTTTGAAGACACTAGGTAGGCTTGCCCTGGCAACTGGGAAATGTGTTTGACTTTCTACCTATAATACTGCTTTTTGTTACCTACAAAGAAATAATGCTTCTTTAAATTGTTTTCTTGGAGAGTTTTAAGAAGAAACATGGTAAACTTTTAAAAGTTGATTCGTCATCTTCGGGTCCATATAGTTTTATAATATTATGCTTTACTTATAAAAATTATTTGCTAAAGATTAATTCCCGTATTTACTGAGAAACTTGAATGAGCACTCTTGGTCTTAGTTATTTTGTATTTTAAGAGGGTGATGAAAGATTTTGTTAGTGCCTGATCATTTCAGTTATTATAAGGTAGTTGTATACTTACATGAATCCAGGATCCTTTAGTGAGTTCTACTTTAGATATTGATAGGATAAAGATTTCTCAGCAGAAAAACTAAGTTCCCCTATAAGTCTGTTCACTAAACTTTCAAGTTCCTGTGTTGTGTTATTTGAGAACTATTCATTATTTTATTGATTATTTCCCGTTGCTTAGATCAGGCAGCCAGCCAGTGTGGGGGTTTAAGAAGCCCAAAGGAACTAGAAAAGTATTATTTGGGTGGGCTTCATAGATACTATAGAGCTGATGATAGATGTAAATGGCCTTTAGGAATCTATGAAACATAAAGAAGTAGCTCAGTTATAAATTATGTGACTCATATCCTATCCAACATAGGAAAATATACAATGAAAACTTTCTGGAAGCTATTAATAGTCTCTCATTGAAATCGTAGATAGTTTCTGAGAAAGAAATTTATTCTGATATTCTAGAGGTAGAAAAGATTTCTAAGAAGTTACTGAGTTTGTCCCTGTCACTCCAGTAGAGGTAGTTGATTAATGTATTATACAAGGAAAAAAATTGTTTTTATTATTTTACCAGATTTTAGTGCAGTTAGTTAAAAGTAAATTACATTTTTATGTGTACTTTTACTGGTAAGACCAGCTTGTAGTCTAATCAGGTTAAATGAACTTTTTACCAGATATGTACAAAGGTTATTTTACTTTATTTTCAACATGAAGTAATTTGTTATGCCACTAAACTTCCTGTTCTTAATTTCAAGTATAATTTTAAAATTTTTTTTTCTTTTTTTTTTTTTTTAATTCGAGGGTATGGAATTAGGTAGTCTTCAAATTTTATTTGTGTCTTGAATTTTCTAGGTAATCATTCCTGGGGCATATATCCAGAATCTGTCTCTGCCTTGCCAGTGGATAATAGTCTACCCTCCAACTCTGTTTACTCTGAATTACCATCTGCTGATGGGAAGATGAAGGTAACTGTTACACAAATAACAGTGGCACTGAGCAGCTTAAAAAATATTTTCACTCCTCTGCTTTTTCGAGGACTTCTATCTTTTCTGACCTGGTGGATTGCTGCTTGTCTCTTTTCTACAAGCCTTTTTGGACTTTTCTATCACCAGTATCTGACTGTGGCATGAATCTCGGTTAACAAAAAAGCATATCCAAGTCACACGTTGAATTGAAATGCTTGCGCTCTTGAAGGGCTGTCGGAAACCAGAAGAAAGCAAATACAAAGGAAAAAACATATCAGAGTATCTTGTTTTAAATGCTTCCTCTGTATTCTCAGGGTGAATCAATGGTATAATATTTAAAATTACAGAGTAGATTATTAACTGCTATACCGTGGCATTGGAATTTTAACTCCTTGTATTAACTGATATGAGAGGGCTATCTACAGGGGTAATACTTTGATTACCTTGGTTTACAGAAACCTCCAGCAGTCTTTGAAACTTCTCATATGACTCCAGTTATTGATTGATTGTTCTTAATGGTGTAAAGGTACTGTTAATACTCATAGTGGCTGCCTATAGAACAGTCTTCAAACTGAGCCATGCTTTGGGAGAGGGAAAGGAGTTAGAGTCACTTCTGTTGGTAACCTTTCAAACAACAATAGCAAAATCCAACAGAAAGGAAGAAATAGCTACTGTATATTACAGTAAAAAAAAAGCTGCATAGTAATTTTTAAATTTAAAGCAGATGTACATGCTTAATATCTACAAGTACTGTTACTTGAGAGTAGCAAGAGTATTGTTTTAAAATGTATTCTGTCCAACTTGAGGGATTTTTTAAAATGATTGGCCATATGAACATTTGCAATCTAATAGGCTTGGAACTCCCATATTTTATTTTATTCTGTGATCCTAAATATAGTTCTTTTAATAGTCTAAAAATATTTATCAATATTGATCAGACTTTTAAAAAATTACTTTAATCCTGCTGACTACCTGTATGTATTGTATTGTATATATATTATATATTAAATATATAATATATTGAGATTGTAAAAGGTGAAAATATTGGATCCTTATAATATTTTAAGTTGCTGAATGTATATTAAATGTGATTGAATGAGCTGTGTTTGTATCTAGAAATTTTCTTTCTTTTTGGAATGAGATTAAAATACATTTTGAAAGTTCATCAGATCAAGCAATTTATTTGCGTTGCCCATGTGTGAGACTGCTTAAAATTTTATAAATACTTGGATGAATTCTCCCAAATTAAAATTCTTTTTCTGTCATTTTCAAACATCAGAACCTTTGCCACTAACCAAATCTACAGGAATAATTTAAACCCATGTTAAATAGGATTTGTTTTAAGTTTATAGTGTTTAGAATAATTGAGATAATTTGAAGGAAAAATTCATAGGAATGAAAAATATGTAAAAAATTTTTTGATGCTTTGGTTATCTAAAACCTAAAATAGTTTCATTTATAAAGGGAATGAATATAAGAGATAAATAAGGTTTGTTTTCTTTTTTGAATAAGTAGTAGAATTTATAGATAAACTTTACTACAAAGAATATTCTTGAGAGGCTATATATCAGTGCTGTTGTCACTATTGGAAGCAATTTTGAAGGTCTTTTGAAATTACTTTCAAGGCTTGTGGTTCACATTCATTTGAATAATCACAGTACAGACAAGTTCCTGTCTTTTGGTATAGATTAGATATTTTGGAATTAGCTGATATTTTTAAATATGAGTGAATAATAAGTGCCTAAGTTGGATAAAACTGGTTGATCAGAATTCTTAATATAGCCTAATGGTAGTTCATGTGAATTTCCAAAAGAAACATTCCAAATACATCTTGAGATAACACCATCCACTAAAATAACTATCTTTTAACAAGATTATAGCAAAGTATAATCTTTTGAGTTTCAAAGATTGTACCGAGAAGTAATATGGGGGGTGTGAGTGAGAAGACTTAGAATTTATTATTGGATGAAATCACGTGCATTTCTAAAATACTATTGATTCACTCTTTTTAGACTTGAAATCTCCCTGAGTAATATGCAGTAAAACTGCGTATTAAAGTAATGGGTTTGATTTAGGTTTTTTTAGTCTTTCCAAACAAATTGAAGAGAATGATGGTTATAACTATTGGTTTGTTTAAGCATCTTGTCTCCACACAAAGTCTATTCCTGAGTGTAAAGGGTTTATACTTTATGTAAGCCAAATATTTTTTTAGTTGAGATAAAATTGACATATAACATTGTATTTGTTTTAGGTGCACAACAGAATTTATATATATAAATTCCAAAATTATTCCAAATTATATTTTAATATTCTTAATTAGGCCAGTAGAATTCTTTTTATGTTGGGCTGTAGTCAATATAAATGCTTCATAGGTCAATTATTTTATATTTCTACTAAATTAATAGGAATCCTTATAATCTTGCTTCATATGATTTGTGGGATTGCATTTGACAATTTGTTGATTCCTGCCCCCCACTCTCTGCCCATTGCACTATATAAATCAGAGCTGTATTCTCCTTCTACCCCCATTGATATGTCTGAAATGAAAAGCATATAATTTTATCTTAATATCCGTATGCATTTTTATTATCTTTGGCATTTTCCCCAGAATTCCAATTGCTATGCATAAATGACCCAACGCATCCAAGCAGAATGGGCTCATTGTCTTATTGTTTCTGATATAAATATCATTGGTAAAATAGTGACATTTCTTCTTGAGTTATGATTCAGAACAGATATTCATCCATTAATGGAATTGATAGGTCCAGGAAGCACTAAGTAGAATTCATTATGAAATCTATAATTGGAACTTCACTGGATAGATTTTATTCTTTCAAATGAAAGATTAAATTCTCAGTACTGAAAAGCATAGGGTCTCAACATTCTCTGAATTCAAACACACTTTCTGAGCCATCTCATAATTGAAAATGGTCTATCATGGTATATGGCTCTATTCAGCAAAATAAAACTAAGTGATTTTTGAATGTGGATCATCCTGCATCTTCACAAACCTTTAGGTGGCTTAAAAAATCAGATTTGAACACATTCATGATCCTAGACCATGAACTGAGTATCTCAGATATTTCTACAATATCATCTTTTAACTCTTACTTGTCGCATTATGTCTGTATCCTGTGTTCATAGCTGAGCTGGTTATATGCCATGAAAACTCTGACATGGATACAGCATGATCACAAAGCTAATATCAACCTTTTTCTCCTTTAAACTGGTAAACATTTTACTTACTGTTTTTTCTTCCTAAGAAAAAAGAAAAACCAGATAAATCCTCTTCATAAGTTTGTCTTCTGTTAAAACTGAACTTTTTTTTTCTTAAACTACAAACTATGATGTTGGATGGGCCTATCTTCAATGATTCAGAAAATGTGTATTTCTCTATTTCATTGTTGTTCTTTACTTTCTTTCCCCCTTACAACTAGCTATATGTGGTTACTCCCCTCCTTTCTTCCACTTGGTAAAAGACTATACATTATCTTAAATGAAGAAGCAGCATAATTTTGTGGAAAGAATGTTAATTTAACAATCAGGAAACATCCCATTGCTGACTTCAGTTAGCTATTTTTTGTACTTAACTAGGCATTCAAACTATACTAATGAAATAGAACTGAATTATCAGTGTTGACCTCAGTTTTATCATAAAATAAAATAAGGAATTTACATTAAATATGTGGCTATATATTTCTACAGCTGGTATCAGTTTCTCTTTATGTTAGCCTGAGAAAAGTGAATAGCAATTTTTGGCTTCAGGAATGGTAACAGATCATGTTAGAAGAGATTCACTTACCGTTCCTTGAAAATGACTTCACAGAGAGTGTTTTCTCCTCTTTTAATTATTCATTCAGTAAATCTTTATTGAGTACCTGTAATATTCCAGAAACTGCCCTACATAACAGCAATGAACAAAATACCAAATCCCTCCCCTCAAGGAGCTTAGAGTTTGGTGTGGGAATGCAGCAAAATAAATGAGTCAAATGTAGGATATGTTAGTGATAAGATCTAATGAGTGGGAAAGGTGGGGAAAAATCAGGGAAGGGAGAGAGAATATGAAATTGGAGGGTAGGGATAAAGCTAAAATTTTAAGCAGACCATCAAGAGAAAAAGCTTCACTGAAAAAGTAATTTCTGAGTAATGACTTGCAGAAGGTAAGACCTATCATAGTGGGTTTTTCTTTTTCTTTTTCTTTCTTACTAGCAGTTTTCTCAGTAATTCATTAGTTGACAAAACACCCCAAATGCTTCTCACCATTTGTGAGCTCACTAGTGACATTTTTGAGAAGATGGACAGTATTATATATTCCCCTTGTTGGGTTGGTGTATTGTACAGAAAGGATTATAGGCATTGAATTTAAATGCTGCTTGTTTGCTACTGAACAGCAAAGCATGTAAGAAATATAATCTCCTGAGTCTGCTTGTTACAGTTTTTCTGTCAGGTGCTTCTTAACTTAATTCAAACATGTTTACTTTTTTTTTTTTTTTTGGTAGAACTTTTAAAGACTCAAAGAATTTCAAATGAATTGCAGGACCCTAGAGCAATATGATCTGTCCACTTGGCAGACAGATTTTACCCACTAGTTTTTTAATCTGTTAGGTAATCTGTTACATAAAGGTAATTACGCAGAGGGTAACATGGCTGAGGACAAATTTGATTAATAGCATCTTACCAAATTTTAAACATTCTAACACGATTTGAGTAAATCAAGTGTACCCACTGCTGAAGTATTAAAAGTGAGAGAATGTATTTTTTAAAATTGTGCTCTACAAAAATTAGCTTTAACATCTATTTTATTTGGGATGCATTTTTCTTTCTGTAATGCATATTACAGATATAAACAATTTATAAATCTATAAACAATTTATATTTATGAATAAATAATTCCAAATGACTAAAACAAAACTATGTTAGTAGAATTACTTCAAATAAGGAGCAGTGATAAATTACAGGAATTACTGTGATTTTGTGTTTATGTGTCTATTTACTTGTTCTATAACATTTTCTCAGAGCACGAAATGTAACTTTAAAATTTAAACATATGAACTTTTTATAATTTAAATGTATTAACTTTTTAAAATTTAAACATATTTAAATTTCTATCATTATGGTAGATAGTCTGTGTACCAGTTTTGGATAAGTGACTTAAGTCTAAAGTTAATAGTCCCAACTGGACAGTCTGTTGAAACTGTGTATCAGCATCAGAGAAAAAACTGAATTAAACAAACTTTAATCATTAAAAAAAATATTTTTTTTATTGAATAGTGATATTTTAAAGGAGTAACACTGCAGTAATGCTGAAAGCAGAGTCATTTCAACTGTTGGCACTAGAATAATGAGATATCCACATTTTAGAAAATGAACTTCAGTTTTTCCATTTGTAGTAGGTAGTACCTCAAACTACACACAAAATTGAATTCAAGAGGAACCATATTAACTTGTTGTAAAAGCTAAAACCATATAGTTTTTAGAGAAAGTCATAAGGTAACAGTTTGGTAATTTTAGGGTTGGGCAAAGGTTCCTTACTATGTAAGCAATAATCATAAAATTTATTTTAATGATAAAACAGATTTCATAGAGATTAAAAATTTCTCATTAAAAAACCTGTTAATAAGATAGACATGTCATAGTTTCAGATAAAATATTTGTAAAACCTGAGGAGGACTGGTGTTCAGGATACAAACTACCAAAAAAAAAAATAAAAGTAAAGAAAAAAAGATAAAGAAGTGGGCAAGAAATTTAAATAGACACTTCACAGTTGACCACAAAGCAGACGATAAAGTCCTCATCCTCTAGCAGTTTACTATGGTGATCCTTCTTAAAATTTTCTTAAATTTCTTATACTGAATTGAGATTCTTAGATCACTAGGTTTTTTATCTCAGGTCAGTTTAAAGAGTGACTAATTTTTCTGTCTTGAGAAAAGTAGTAGAAGTGCAGTTGCAATGCATTGTTGGATTTTACAATTTTTTTGACAGCTCTTTTGCAGAAGAATGTGAAAAGAAAGAAAAGAGTGTTCAATTCTTAAAAGTTAGGATGGTTCAATAAAATGTTAAGTACTAGCACTATCTAGATCATGCATAGTTTTTTCATGTTTTTCAATTATATAAGCAGACACATGCAATAAATTTGATAATAGTTTTCTTTACCTCTTTAAGTATTGATTTTACTTGAGAGTATTAAGGTTCTTGGCAGAAGGAGTAGATTTTAGTTTTCACATTTTAAGTGAAGAGCACTTTCTTGTCTTGTTACTACATTTGAGTACCACTTAGAAGTACCATGTTTGTAATTATTAAGCTATATTTGTTGCTGATTGTAAAGCAATAAAAATTTTTTAAAATGTGAACTCATTCCACAATTCATTGACACGGTTTGGTTTTGTTTAGGTGATTTTTTTCCTCTCGGTGTTTATTTTGTATAGTTTCTATGGCTATGTCTTGAAGTTTGTTTATTTATTTATTTATTTATTTATTTATTTATTTATGGGGGTGGGTAGTTTCTAATCTGGTGTTTAATTCGTCCAGTGTGTTCCACCTCGGACCTTTTTTTAATCTCTAGAAGTTCAATTTGGGTCTTCTATATTTCCTACATGACTCTCCTTAATAGGTTTATACTTTACTTTCAAGTAGGTTCCACACCCAGTGTGCTTGAATTTAGGACCCTGAGATTAAGACTTGAGCTGAGATTAAGAGTTGGATGCTTAACAGAGTATGCCACCCAGGTGCCCCAATTAATTTTATCTTCTGTCTTACTTTCGAACATGTGTCTGTTGATAGATTTTTTTCTTCTCATTGTGGCTCAACTTTTCTAATTTGTTTGCCTTCCTGAAAATCTTTGGATGGCAAACACTGAATTTTGCCTTTTTGGGTATTGGATATTTTTATATTTCTTTAAATATTCCTGAGCTTTGTTCTGAAATGCATTTAAGTTCCTAGGAAACCTAGGAGATAGTTTTGATTCTTTTGAGGCTTTCTGTTAAGAGCAGCCTTTAAGTTGATGCTACTTTTTACCCACTGCTGAGGAAAATACCCTTCTGAATGCTCTACCAATGCCCACTTTGACTCCTGGGAACAGGAACCATCCCAACCCATTTGAGTACCAAGGATTGTCTGCCTGTTCCTTTCTCGTGGTTCTTTCCCCAGCATCAGGTGATTTCCTCAAATGTATCCATTCATCAGAACTCAGCTGAAGACATGAAAGAACTCTGCCAATCTCTAGAGCTCTCTCTCTGCAACTCCCCTTCCTGATACTCTTTCCCTGATGTTTAGTTGCCTTTTCTTCACCAGATTCTCAGCTCAGAGAGATCACTGGGTTCAGGTTTGGTTCTTCTTTGCTGTCCTGTGGCTTAAGTGCTTTTAGTCAGTAAACTGGAATGGAGTTCACCTGGTAATTTTCTTCTTTCAGGGGTTACTGTCCTGTGCTTCCCTTTCAGTAGTTCTGTAAGATAGAGTACATCTGATCCCTATTAATTTCACTGTGGCTGGAAGGAGCATGCCCCCAATTCTGGGTTTTAATTTTTTATTAGAGACTTTATGTTTCCCATGAAGAGTCTGTTCAAAGACAGCCTTCCATTCACATAGTATTTTGAAATATGTATCATTAACATCATTTGTCACCAGGGTAATGCAAATTTAAACCATAGTGAGATACTGCTGTATACCTACTGCAGTGGCTAAAATTGAAAACTCTGGGGGTATCTTGGTGGCTCAGTTGGCTATGTCCAAGTCTTGATCTCAGTCCAGGTCTTGATCTCAGGGTCATGAACTCAAGCCCTGTGTTGGACTCCACACTGGACATGAAGCATATTAAAAACCAAAAACTTCTGACCTGACAAAATGGTGACAAGGATATGAAGCACCTGGAACTCTCCTCCATTGTGCTACAGCCACACTGAAAATGATACAATCACTTGTATCATTGTAGGTTTTTTTTTAAATAAAACTAATAACACACCTGCCAACAACCCAGCAATTCTATCCTTAAATGTTTACCCAAGAGAAATAAAAATATATTCACAGAAAGACCTGAAAATATTCATAGCAGCTTTATTCATAATAGCCCCAGACTGGAAACAGTCCAGGTGTCCATCAATAGTAGAATGAAGTATATATGTTTAATGGAAAACTTAGCATAGTAGTGCATAGCAATACACACATAGCGACTTCATTACAAAGGGTACAGGATGGAAATGGGTGGGAAACTAATTTTACAGTGGAGAAACCTGATAAACCTCATCCTAACAAAGTGATCAAGGTTAACATCAGTAAATTATATTAATAACATGTGCCTTTACTACAATGAGAATGGCACTTTTCCGCTGTGGTGTTATTCCCCAGAACCCAAACACCAGTACGTATAATCATGAGAAAAACATCAGAAAGGGGTCCCAGTTGAAGGACATTTTATAAAATACCTGACCAATAGTTCTCAGAATTTTCAAGAATATCAAAAAGAAGGAAATTCTGAGAAACTGTTAGAGCCAAGAGGAGACAGAGGAGATAAAATAACTAAATAGAATGTTGTATCCTAGATGGGATCCTGGGAGAGAAAAAAGGGCATTAGATAAACACTAAGGAAATCTAAACAAAGTATGGACTTTGGATAATAATATATCAATATTGGTTCATTAATTGTGGTAAATGGGCCATAATAATGTAGGACGTTAATAAAAGAAATAACTGGGTATGGGGTATATAGAGCTCTCTGTACTGTCTTTGCAGTTTTTCTGTAAATCTGAAACTGCTCTAAAAGTTTATTTTAAAAAAATGAAGTTTATCTACAGCTTATTAAAGTTATATAAATCTTAGACTCCAGGAATGCTCAGTAAGAATGGAGCTCATAGTTAGGTTTCTGAATGCAGTGGAGTGTTTATTCTTGTGTAGCACGATAAGGAGAATAGGACAATGTAATATATTCTTCATGAAGCTAAGTTGATAAAACTTTAAGGTTCTTTATTCTAAAATTGTTTCTAGAGTTTGGTGTTAAAATATCTTTTGCTTTGAAATGAGACTAATAAGTAGATTTGGTCTACTACTATACAATTACAATAAAAGTTGATTATTAGTCCCTGAAATTTAAAAAAAAAAAAAGATCTGAGGGCCACAGGTTTTATCAGTTTATTTCCTGAAAACTTTCAGAAAATTTATCTTCCTGCTGCGTAGCACTAAAATACCGTTGCTTATGGTATTTCTCTTACATCTACTTTAACCTTGTTTAAGAGTCTAGATAGGTATCTGATCCTTTCTGGCACCCTTGAGCAAAGGAGGAAAAAAAAAAGGCAGAAGAATCAAAGAGAGTTCCCACGATCTCATCTCACATCCATCCAGTGGTGAAAGGAAATGCCAGGATCTTCTGAAGTTCAGAGTCCAAGAGAAGAATTCTTTCATCAACTCTTTCTTACGAGTGAGGTGGGAAATGGAGGCACCTTCATTGGCACCCCCAGGCAATGCATTGAGAAAGTGGTAGGAATCCATCCATAATGGAACCCAAAAAGGCTAATCATGTTTTTTTATGTTTTAGGGTAGAGTGAACTGGGATTTTTTGTTCCTACATTTATTTATATTTGTAATTTCCACTGACCTTTTCACATTATCTGGAAATAATTTAAGCCTTCATCAACTTGTACAACTGCAATTACATTATATGGTAGTACATTTATTTTTTTTTAAGGTTTTATTTATTTCAGAGAGAGAGCAGAGGAAGAAGCAGACTCCCTGCTGAGCAGAGATCCCAATGTGGGGGCTTGATCCCAGGACCCCAAGATTATGACCTGAGCTGAAGGCAGATGCTTAACCAGCTGAGCCACCCAGGTGCCCCATATGGTAGTACATTTTATTTATTTATTTATTTTTAAAGATTTTATTTATTTATTTGACAGACAGAAATCACAAGTAGGCAGAGAAGCAGGCAGAGAGAGAGGAGGGGAAGCAGGCTCTCTGCTGAGCAGAGTGCCCGATGCGGGGCTTGATCCCGGGACCCTAAGATCATGACCTGAGCTGAAGGCAGAGGCTTAACCCTCTGAGCCACCCAGGCGCCTGTATGGTAGTACATTTTAAAAAGCAAGGTGAAGTTCCAAGTGTTCTAGTTGATAACTATATCTGTATGTTAAGTGTATGTTTAAGTGATATGTATCCTTTATTCAAGTGTGCATTAGTTTGCCCAGCAAACATTTACTGGTTACTGTTTGCCACTATAATGTCTGCTATGCATATAAATGTGAACAAGATCATCTTAGCCTTGAAGTGGTTCCTAATCTCTTTGAGAGACATGATTGCCATACAGTATGATAAGTACTTTGTTAAAGATTAATGTGTATTTGATTTTTAGGGAAAACTTCATGAAGGACGAAAGCTGTCTTGGAAGTTGGAGTTTGTGTGGATGAGTTAGCTGAATGTTAAGAAAATCAAGATGTTAAGAGTTACCAGTATTCTTAATGTTAAGAGTAATAAGGAAGAAATTTCAAACTTCATAGTTGGAACGATATTGAAAGAAAAATATATTCACCAATCACAGATATGAGGGCAACAGTATGAACCATTATTTAAACCACTATTTTAGAGGTCTGAATCTGAATTATAAACTTGGTTTTAGTAGGATTCCTTATTTGTAAGGGGGGGGTAGTTTATCAAGGAAGAAAAAGAGATGGTTTATATCTGAATCCTTTGCTTAATCTTTTTATCTTTGTAGCTGCTAATAGAAAACACTAAATGTATAAAGTATACATGTATCCAGACACAGAGACAAAAGCTAGAACAGCCTAGAGATGGAGTTTAGATTAGGGACAGTGGAAGATGGGATGAATTGTGTGGTGCAGAGAGGGGGAGAGGTGGTTCTACAGCAGAAAATCTTTGCACATTCATTGCCAAGGCAAAGACCATGTGGTAGTCTCAAATGAAGATAATTATTGGAGAGTGGGCAAAATGAAGAAAATTTAGGCAGCTGTTTTCCTGGATCTCTTCAATTTTAACATTTTCTGCAAAATGTACAGTTTAAGACAGCTGATTCAAGCTCACACTAACCCCTGGTTGCCCTGCTCCTGATGTTGGATGGTGTTTGAAGTGTATAGGGCATCCAGCTAAAGGGAAGTTGAATTACAGATCTCCGTTGTTCAGGTTTAGTGGGGTATATTTTATGTGGTTTTCTGTCCCTTCCACGTGTAGTTATTGTTGGCCATCCAAGTAAAGGACTGGCTTCTAGAATATTTCTAATTCCCATTCTGTTGACTCACTCATCCAGCATCATGCCATGAGATGCTGGCCCAGAGATATGTCACTTAATAAAAATATGTTGTTTTGGGGTGCCTGGGTGGCTCAGTTAGTTAAGCCTCTGCCTTTGGCTCTGGTCATGATCTCAGGGATTGAGCCCCGCATCGGGCTCTCTGCTCAGTGGGGAGCCTGCTTACCCCTCTCTCTCTGCTTCTCTGCCTACTTGTGATCTCTCTCTCTCGTGAAATAAATCTTTTTTAAAAAATATGTTGTTTTTCTGGATTTTGTGACCTAGTTGTTATTTTCAATGTTTTAATAATTATGCTGTGATTTTTTTCATTGTAAATACCTATTCACTTTTTAACCGAATTCTGTATACATAATTACATATTTTTCTTAAAGAGAGTCCCCCAAATTATATATGCTTCAGAAAAAAAAAAACAAAAACAAACCTGAATCTGCCCATGTTTAATTCATCTAATGGGACTTAACTCATTTCTTCCTTCTGCTCCAATAACCAATCAATCAAACAAAAAAGTGACAACAATAATTTGTCCATCTGTCTGCTGATGCATGTAAGTATGAGAAGGTAAAATTTTATTTCAGATTTAGACTACAGATTGTTAAAAAGGAACTACTTACTTGAGGTAGTGTTTTCACCTTCCTTATCAGTTATGTATAATCAATTACTCCAAAACTCTGAGTACCATATAGCTCCTTCTTTAATACTGTGAGAGGATGAAAGACACAGGATTCGTTCTAGAGATTAGGATACATTGTCACCAAAGGTAAACCAGCCAGAAGAAGGAGGCTGAAAATGTAGAAAGCCAAGACCTGCCACATCTCTGTTTATCATTATCCTGGTAGTTATAAACAGAAGCTTTGGACAAAGGAACAATTCCTTACTGGGGAACTTTTAAAATCAGTTTTCAGTGACCCTAAAAGCTGGGCTGGTTTTTAGGAAGCTGCCTCCAGAGACCACTTAGCAAGAGGATACTATTAAAATAATTTTGTAAATCTCCTGAGAGGTTTGGCAGCTTTGGTAGACTTGATTTTTCTCAGATGAGTGGGATAATGGTCAAAAGTTTGAGGATGTGGAGGAAGCTGATTGGACAGATGAAGGATGAATATAGAACTCTAGATTTAGTTGGGTGACTTTTGAGGGCTATTTTGTAGGTAAGAATATGTAAGTGGAAAGATCTAGGGAAGGAAGACACATGGATTCAAATCCTAGCATATTTATACTACTTGGTATGGCTTACTTTCCTGTGCAGTGTTCTGAAGGTAACAGTACCTTCCTGGGTATTCAGGGTTGTCATGAAGAATAAAAATAAATCCATGACTGACATATAGAAGATCAGGGGTTCATAATCTGGGGTACACAAATGATCTTGGAGAAGGAAAGTAGACTTCTTCAATAGCTCAGCAAACCCAATATTTCATTCAAATATTTCTGTGTGTGAACATTTGAGAGAGAAAGTGGTTCGTACTGCTCATCAAATCCTCAGATTTGTGACCAAAAAGGTTAAGATCTTTGAAGTAGGAGCTCATTTATGTTTGAGAATAAATTGCTAAGGGAAAGGTCTCAAATCTCTAGAAGTAGAATGGTCACCAAAAAGTAAAGGCTGAACAGAAGAGAAGTAGGTTATAGTGGGAAAAGTGATCAAATTGACACTGATGAAATAAAGTAATTCTGTATTTGTACTCGGTAGTAGTTTTTGTAAGTATATTTCTGTTTATATAATGAAAAGAATATAAAATATTTTCCTCTTTTTCATGCCACAAGAACATAGTTGGTGTATTTTCAGTGCAAGTAATTTTTTTTCAATGCAAGTAATTTTAAAAAGTATTGGGATGGGTGTTTAAAAATGAATGATGTAGTCCTGGCACTACCACCTTAAGATTTATGTGAGTCTCATGCAAGTCATTTGCCTCAGTT
The DNA here is from genome assembly GCA_004024625.1 of Mellivora capensis. NCBI lineage: Eukaryota > Metazoa > Chordata > Mammalia > Carnivora > Mustelidae > Mellivora > Mellivora capensis. Next base: position 22,370 of record PISX010006953.1, on the reverse strand, counting down.
TCCCCAGTATAAAACAGTACTGGCAAACTTCTTTTTAACAGTAATGTTTCAAAAATTGACTAGCAAATGAGAATATGTTGAATTTCTTTTAGGAAGGAGCTACTTAAAATCAAGGTGTTAGAGCACATTTTTGTCTTTCAAAATTCAATCTCTACAAAATTTAACAGTAATGATGCCCCAGTTCATTTTAATAATTTATTGAGGAGCTTAAACTATTGGTATCTGCACTTTACAGGCCTATCATACTGATGGTGGATACCATAAATAATTTCTTTGCATGTCTAGTTTTCACACACTTATATCATACCACTGATATCTTGTTGCCCAAATCCAAAATCCCCATGCCCCACAGCATACAGACTCCTGCTCGTTCACCCATCGTCCAACTAACCCTATGAATCATTACATCCTTAGTGTAAAGACCACCTTCTTGGCAGGGAGGGGGTGGGCTTTCTTCAGTCTACAGTTGAATAGCTTCCTTCCTTGCAATTACTTGTTCAACTCTTGTTTTCTCTGCCAGACTTTAAGGACCAGTTGGCAGGAACTGAGGGTTTTTTGTTTTTTTCCCTCCTACTACTGTATCTCAAGGACTTAGCAGACAGCCTGTTTTATTACAAGCCCTTATAAAAATTATTATTACTTTAGTTTTTTTATGAAACTATCTTCATTTTTAAGGAGGCTCCACACAGAACTTGAACACAAAACTGTGAGATCAAGACCTGAACTGAGATCAGGAGTCAGAGGCTTAACCGACTGAACCACTGAGACACCATAAAACTATCTTAAATTTACATCTCAGTTTCAAATACAATACAAAGGACTTTTTAATTTCCTGAACTATTTGATAGTAAGTTGCTCACAAAATGCCCTTTCACTTCCTAATCCTACAGTAATTTCTTGCCTGAGACATTCTCTTATATAATCAGTATAATGATCAAAATCAGAAATTTAGTATTGATACATAACTATTGATACTAAATTTTAAGCCACACTCAGGATTTGCCAATTTTGTTGAAAATATCCTTACGTAATCCAGTATAGAATTCCACTCAATTTAGTTGTCATGTCCTTCAGTCTGAAATAGCTTTTTAATCCTCTTGGCTTTCATGGCCTTAACCATTTGAAGATTTTAGGTGGGTTATTTCCTAGGATGACCCTCAGTTTGGCTTTCTCTCTTTTTTTTTTTTTTAATTTTTAAAATTAACATATAATATGTTAATGTTAATGTTATGACCCAGAGGTGCAGGTCTGTGTATCGTCAGGCTTACACACTTCACAGCACTCACCATAGCACATGCCCTCCCCAATGTCCATAACCCAACCACCCTGTCCATAACCCCCTCCCCCTGGCAACCCTCAATTTGTTTTGTGAGATTAAGAGTCTCTTATGGTTTGTCTCCCTCCCAATCCCATCTTGTTTCATTTGTTCCTTCCCTAGTCCCCAAACCCCCACTTTGCCTCTCAAATTCCTCATATCAGGGAGATCGTATGATAATTGTTTCTCTCTGATTGACTTATTTCGCTCAGCATAGTACCCTCTGGTTCCATCCACGTCATTGCAAATGGCAAGATTTCATTTCATTTCTTTTTTTTTTTTTAAGATTTTATTTATTTGACAGACAGAGATCACATGTAGGCAGAGAGAGAGGAGGAAGCAGGTTCCCCGCGGAGCAGAGAGCCCGATGCGAGGCTCGATCCCAGGACCCTGGGATCATGACCTGAGCTGAAGGCAGAGGCTTTAACCCACTGAGCCACCCAGGCACCCAAGATTTCATTTGTTTTGATGACTGCGTAGTATTGCATTGTATATATATACCACATCTTTATCCATTCATCTGTTGATGGACATCTAGGTTCTTTCCATAGTTTGGCTATTGTAGACATTGCTGCTATAAACATTCAGGTGCACGTGCCCCTTCGGATCACTACATTTGTATTTTTAGGGTAAATACCCAGTAGTGTGATTGCTGGGTCGTAGGGTACCTCTATTAGCAGCTTTTTGAGGAACCTCCATGCTGTTTTCCAGAGCGGTTGCACCAGCTTGCATTCCCACCAACAGGGTAGGAGGGTTCCCCTTTCTCTACATCCTCGCCAGCATCTGTCATTCCTGCCTTGCTAATTTTAGCCATTCTGACTGGTGTGAGGTGATACCTCATTGTGGTTTTGATTTGTATTTCCCTGATGCCAAGCAATGTGGAGCACTTTCCCATGTGTCTGTTGGCCATCTGGATGTCTTCTTTGCAGAAATGTCTGTTCATGTCTTCTGCCCATTTTTTGAGTGGATTATTTGTTCTTTGGGTGTTGAGTTTGATAAGTTCTTTATAGATTTTGGATACTAGCCCTTTATCTGATAGTATCGTTTGCAAATATCTTCTCCCATTCTGTCTCAGTTGTCTTTTGATTTTGTTGACTGTTTCCTTTGCTGTGCAAAAGCTTTTGATCTTGATGAAGTCCCAATAGTTTATTTTTGCCCTTGTTTCCCTTGCCATTGGCAGTGTTTCTAGGAAGAAGTTGCTGCCTGTGTTCTGAAGGATTTTGATGGGTTCCTTTCACATTGAGGTCTTTCATCCATTTTGAGTCTATTTTTGTGTGTGATGTAAGGAAATGGTCCAGGTTCGTTTTTCTCCATGTGGCTCTCCAATTTTCCTAACACCATTTGCTGAAGAGACTGTCTTTTATCCATTGGACATTCTTTCTTGCTTTGTCAAAGGTTAGTTGACCACAGAGTTAAGGGTCTATTTCTGGGCTCTCTATTCTGTTCCATTCATCTATATGTCTGTTTTTACGCCAGTACCATAATGTCTTGACGATGACAGCTTTATAATGAGCTTGAAGTCTGGAATTGTGATGCCACCAACTTTGGCTTTCTTTTTCAACATTCCTCTGGTTCTTTGAGGTCTTTTCTGGTTCCATATAAAATTTAGGATTATTTGTTCCATTTCTTTGAAAAAAGATTGATGGTATTTTGATAGGGATTGCATTAAACATGTAGTTTGCTTTAGGTAGCATAGACATTTTCACAATATTTGTTCTTTCAACCCATGAGCATGGAACATTTTTCCATTTCTTTGTTTCTTCAGTTTCTTTCATGAGTACTTTATAGTTTTCTGAGTGCAGATTCTTTGCCTCTTTGGGTAGGTTTATTCCTAGGTATCTTACGGTTTTGGGTGCAATTGAAAATGGGATTGATTCCTTAATTTCTCTTTCTTCTGTCTTGTTGGTGTATAGAAATGCAACTGATTTCTGTGCATTGATTTTATATCCTGACATTTTACTGAATTCCTGTACGAGTTCTAGGAGATTTGGAGTGGAGTCTTTTGGGTTTTCCACATAAAGTATCATATCATCTGCAAAGAGTGATAGTTTGACTTCTTCTTTGCCAATTTGGATGCCTTTAATTTCTTTTTGTTGTCTGATTGCTGAGGCTAGGACTTCTATTACTATGTTGAATAGCAGTGGTGATAATGGACATCCCTGCCATTTCCTGACTTTAGTGGAAAAGCTCTTAGTTTTTCTCCATTGAGAATGATAATCGCTGTGGGTTTTTCCATAGACGACTTTGATGATATTGACATATGTACACCTCTATCCCTACACTTTGAAGAGTTTTGATCAAGAAAGGATGCTGTACTTTGTCAAATGCTTTTTCAACATCCATTGACAGTATCATATGGTTTTTGTTCTTTCTTTTACTAACGTATTGTATCACATTGATCTGCAGATGTTGAACCAACCTTGCAGCCTTGGAATAAATCCCACTTGGTCGTGGTGAATAATCCTTTTAATGTACTGTTGGATCCTATTGGCTAGTATTTTGGTGAGAATTTTTGCATTGGTGTTCATCAATCATATTGGTCTGTAATTCTCTTTTTTGATGGGGTTTTTGTCTGGTTTTGGGATCAAGGTAATTCTGGCCTCATAAAATGACTTTGGAAGTGTTTCCTTCCATTTCTATTTTTTGGGAACAGTTTCATGAGAATAGGAATTGATTCTTCTTTAAATGCTTGGTAGAATTCCCCTGGGAAGCCATCTGGCCCTGGGCTCTTGTTTGTTGGGAGATTTTTGATGACTGCTTCAATCTCCTTACTGGTTATGGGTCTGTTCAGGTTTTCTGTTTCATTCTTGTTCAATTGTAGTAGTTTATATGTCTCTAGGAATGCATCAATTTCTTCCAGATTGTCAAATTTGCTGGTGCATAGTTGCTCATAATATGTTCTTAAAATTGTTTGTATTTTTTTGGTGTAGGTTGTGATCTCTCCTTTTTTATTCATGATTTTATTTATTTGGGTCTGTTCTCTTTTCTTTTTGATTTCTGGCCAGGGGGTTATCAATCTTATTAATTCTTTCAAAGAACCAGCTCCTAGTTTTGTTGATTTGTTCTTTTGTTTTTTTGGTTTCTATTTCATTGATTTCTGCTCTGCTCTTTATGATTTCTCTTCTCCTGCTGGGTTTAGGCTTTCTTTCTTGTTCTTTCTCCAGCTCCTTCAGGTGTAGGTTTAGGTTGTGTACTTGCGACCTTTCTTGTTTCTTGAGAAAGGCTTGTATTGCTGTATATTTTCCTCTCAGGACTGCCTTTGCTGTGTCCCACAGATTTTGAACTGTTGTGTTTTCATTATCATTTGTTTCCATGAATTTTTTCAATTCTTTAATTTCCTGGTTGACCCATTCATTCTTTAGTAGGATGCTCTTTAGTCTCCATGTATTTGGGTTCTTTCCAACTTTCCTCTTGTGATTGAATTCTAGCTTCAGAGCATTGTGGTCTGAAAATATGCAGGGAGCAATCCCAATCTTTTGGTACCGGTTGAGACCGGATTTGTGACCTAGGATATGATCTATTCTGGAGAATGTTCCATGTGCACTAGAGAAGAATGTGTATTCTGTTGCTTTGGGATGGAATGTTGTGAATATATCTATGATGTCCATCTGGTCCAGTGTGTCATTTAAGGCCTTTATTTCCTTGTTGATCTTTTGCTTGGATGATCCATCCATTTCAGTCAGGGGAGTGTTAAGTCCCCTACTATTATTGTATTATTGTCAATGTGTTTCTTTGATTGTGTTATTAATTGGTTTATATCGTTGGCTACTTCCATGTTAGGGGCATAGATATTTAAAATTGTTAGATCTTCTTGTTGTACAGACCCTTTGAGTATGATATAGTGTCTTTCCTCATCTCTGATTATAGTCTTTGGCTTAAAATCTTATTTGTCTGATATAAGGATTGCCACCCCAGCTTTCTTTTTATGTTCATTAGCATGATAAATTGTTTTCCATCCCCTCACTTTAAATCTGGAGGTTTCTTTGGGTCTAAAATGAGTTTCTTGTAGACAGCATATTGATGGGTCTTGTTTTTTTTATCCAATATGCTACCCTGTGTCTTTTGATTGGGGCATTTAGCCCATTCACATTCAGGGTAACTATTGAAATATATGAATTCAGTGCCATTGTATTGCCTATAAGGTGACTGTTACTTCGTATTGTCTCTGGTCCTTTCTGGTCTACTACTTTTAGGCTCTGTCTTTGCTTAGAGGACCCCTTTCAATACTTCCTGTAGAGCTGGTTTGGTGTTTACAAATTCTTTTAGTGTTTGTCCTGGAAGCTTTTTATCTCTCCTTCTATTTTCAGTGATAGCCTAGCTGGATATAGTATTCTTGGCTGCATGTTTTTCTCATTTAGTGCTCTGAATATATCATGCCAGTTCTTTCTGGCCTGCCAGGTCTCTGTGGATAAGTCTGCTGCTACTCTAATGTTTTTACCATTGTATGTTACAGACTTCTTGTCCCAAGCTGCTTTCAGGATTTTCTCTTTGTCACTAGGACTTGTACGTTTTACTATTAGAACATGTGGTGTGGACGTATTTTTATTGATTTTGAGGGGGGGTTCTCTTTGCCTCCTGGAATTTGATGCTTGTTCCCTTTGCCATATTAGGGAAATTCTCTACTATAATTTGCTCCAATATACCTTCTGACCCTCTCTCTCTCTTTCTTCTGGAATCCCAATTATTCTAATGTTGTTTTGTCTTATGGTATCACTTATCTCTTGAATTCTCCCCTCGTGATCCAGTATTTGTTTGTCTCTCTTTTGCTCAGCTTCTTTATTCTCCATCACTTCTTCTATATCACTAATTCTTTCTTCTGCCTCATTTATCCTAGCAGTAAGAGCCTCCATTTTTTTATTGCACATCATTAATAGCTTTTTTTGATTTCAGCTTTGTTAGATTTTAGTTCTTTTATTTCTCCAGAAAGAGCTTTTATTTCTCCAGAGAGGGTTTCTCTAATCTTCCATGCCTTTTTCGAGCCCAGCTAGAACCTTGAGAATCGTCATTCTGAACTCTAGATCTGACATATTACCAATGTCTGTATTAATTAGGTCCCTAGCCTTCGGTACTGCCTCTTGTTCTTTTGTGTGTGTGTGTGTGTGGTTAGTTTTTTCACTTTGTCATTTTATCCAGATAAGAATATATGAACGAAAGAATAAAATACTCAGAGGGTGGCAAAGATCCCAGAAAAATGTATGCTAACCAAATCAGAAGAGACCCCAAATCGGGGGGGGGGGGGAGAAGAAGGGGGTAAAAAATTATAAAAAATTATATATATATATATATATATATATATATATATATTCACCAGTCTAATATATATATTAGACCGGTGAATAGAACAGAGCCACCCACTTGATTTTGGGTGTATTTTGGTCTCTTAGAAGAAACTACCTCCCAAAATTTTCAAGAAAGAAAAACATATGTACAAAAATAAGAGTAAATGTGATGAAGGGATGGGATATGACTGTAAAGATGAAAATTTTTAAAAGATTCTAAAAAAGGAATTGATAGGATAAGTTGGTTGGAAAAAGAAAGTGGAGAGTATGTGCTCAGGCTGGAGACTCGAACAAAGCCCTGTGGTAGATTTATGTATATTTTGAGCTATAATTAACTTGCAGGATTAAAGAATCACGGGGAGAAAGCCATGAATTCCATGCTTTGCTTTCCCCTCTTCCCGCCATTCTCCTTGATCAGTGAGCTTGGTCTTGGCTGGATGTTCTTGCTGATCTTCTGCGGGAGAAGCCTGTTGTAGTGATTCTCAAGTGTCTTTGCCTGAGGTGGAATTGTGCCGCCCTTGCCAGAGGCCGGGCTAAGTAATCTGCTCAGGTTCGCTCTCCAGGAGCTTTTGGTCCCTGAATGCTTTCCATAGAGTTCTGGAGGATGGAAATGAAAATGGCAGCCTCTCAATCTCCAGCCCAGTGGAGCTGAGAGCTTGGGGCCCCACTCCTCAATGCACCCTCGGAGAAAAGCAGTCAGTCACTCCCCGTCTCCCTTGTCTCCAGCCGAGCTCCGGGCTTAGCTGGCTTGTGACCGAGCGTTTCTGTCTATGGCGCATAGCCCCATTTGCAGTCTCCAAACCCAGCAGATTCCTGCCAAGCAACTCTTCTGGTGGAAGAAGGTGAGTCTCCATGCATCTGCCACTTGTGGGGTCCCTGTTCAAAGACCAGTGACCCTACTGTGCCGTAGATCACAGTTTAAGGTAACCCCGAGCTGAGAGCTCACTCCTTGGTTCTTTCTCTGCAGTTGGCTTCCATACTCTGATACCCATGAGCTCTGCTACACTCAGACACCCCCAATCCTGTGACCCTGCAGGACCTGAGACCACACCCCCCATGAGGGCTCCACCCCTGCTTAGCCTCTGGAGCGATGTCCCTCAGTGGAGCAGACTTCTAAAAGTTCTGATTTTGTGCTCCACTTCTCTACCACTTGCTGGGAGCCGGCCCCTCCCCCCGCTGTCTGTCTTCCCATCTATTGCCTCGTGTTCACTTCCCTGTACTTCCTGCATTCTGGAAAGTGGTCGATTTTCTGTTCCTATAATTACTGCTCTTCTTCTCTTCTGTCTCCTGGTGAGTTCGTAGGTGTTCAGAATGGTTTGATACTATCTACCTGAATTCCTGCGACCTGATGATATCGGTCTCCTACTCCTCCACCACCTTGTTCCTCTCTCTGTCCATCTGAATCCTTTAAGCACTGGATTGTTCAGGAGGAGGAATGGTTCAAAGCACTTTTTTTTTTTTTAAGATTTTATTCGTTTATATATTTGTTAAAGAGAGAGAGAGAGAGTGAGAGATAGAGCATGCACAAGCAGGCAGAGAGGCAGGCAGAGCCAGAGAGAGAAGCAGGCTCCCTGCCAAGCAAGGAGCCCCATGTGGGACTCAATCCCTGGACCCTGGGATCATGACCTGAGCCAAAGGCAGCGGCTTAACTGACTGAGCCACCCAGGCACCCTGGTTCAAAGTACTTTTTAAATATCTGAATAAAAACTAACTTGAGATGTTACTGATCTTTGTCTCAAGTTCCTCCAAACTCTGTATGTATTTTATCTCCTTTTCCAGACTAATCTGGATTTCTCTGGGTATATGCTAGGGAGAGCTCCTGCCTCTCCTCAAAAGAGTAATATAAAGAGTCAGAGATTTTCTACCTTTAATTTTTTTGCATTTGTTTAGCTCCGTATTTATCACTTTTTATTTTTAGCAAGAAATGCTTTATTATAGGATTGTCACATACACTGCAAGATATTTTGTATCCCTAACTCTACATTCACTATTGCCATCTGAGTCCCCCCCACTTAAAAATAGGGTAACTAAAAAGCAAAAACAGCACTTTTACCCATTTCCAGCTGCCTTCTAGGAAGGCAACCTTCCCTTAGTTGAGGACCCCCAGAGCTCTTTGCAATTTGTATAATAGCTGTTCCTTAATACATTTTAGGTTCACACTAATTCACATGGAAACACACACAGAACAGTTTAACTACCTCCATCTATTGTCCATCAAGTTGGTTAGCCTTGTAAAATCAATGCTCTCTCTTTTGCTTTAAAAAAAAAAAAAAAAAAAGCTTGCTTTTTGGCTTGGTAAATGTCCCCTGTTGATCTGATTTTGGGTACCTAGGCCCAAAATCAAATCCTGTTTTGTAAGAAAATTTTCTTCTGTCATTGAAATGTCCCTTAAATTAAGACCGCAATGAAATGTGTGTTGTTAGCTTTTGAGCTGTACATTTTCATAGAAATGGTAGATTGTTTGGGTTCAGTCAAGTCAGCTTCCAGTTTACAGTCAAGGCTATACGCAGCAGGCTCGTAAACAGAGAGGTGAGTGAGGACTGTCTCTCCTGGGTATCCCTCCTGATGTGCTAAGGACTATTGCTCTTTCTGTGACTAGAGGAGGAAGGGTCATGTTGTCTCTGGGCCAGGAGGCTGCTGGAACAAGTTCATCCCCCTTCTTCACTGTGGGTGTGTATAGTAAGTAACCTACCTGCATTGGGAAGATAGCACAGTCTCTGGATGGAGATGTTTCTTTACTACTGTGTCTTAGTCCTTTTAAGCTGCTATAACAGAATATCACTGAGTGTACATATAAACAGTAGAAATTGATTTCTCATGGTTCTGTAGGCTAAAAGTTCAGATCAGAGGGTTGGGTTCTGATGGGGGCCCTCTTCAGCTGTCTTTTCACTATGTCCCACTGTGATGGAAAGAAGGATAGAGAAATCTCTGGGGTCTCTTTTAAAAGGGCATAAATCCATTCAGGTGGGCTCCATCCCACAACATAATCTCCTCCTAAAGGCCCCACCTCCTATAACTATCACATTCAAGGTTGGGATTTCAACAGATGAATTTGATTTGGTCCATTGCACACTGGGACTCAATAAGAGCTCGTTTGTGTTCTGCCCCTAAGAATTTGAATTCTTGGGGCACCTGGGTGGCTCAGTAGGTTAAGCATCCAACTCTGAATTTCAGCTCAGGTCATGATCTCAGTGTTGTGAGATCAAGCCCTCCATTGGGCTTTCTGCACAGCCCAGAGCCTGCTTGGGATTTTCCCTCAGCTCCTCTCACTGCTTGTGTGTGTGCTCTGTCTCTCAAATAAATCTTAAAAAGAAAAAAAAGGAATTTGAGTTCTTGTTCAGAGGAGAAAAAAATCTGCCCCTTGTTTCACCAACTATTCAAATATAGGAAAAGGAAATAAGGTTCAATCCATGTTATGTTTGAAAAAAATTATCACTTTAGACTTGAGAGTAAGCTTTATACGAATACATAGTATGATTTAAAAACTTAGTGGATGCACTGCTCTGTTTTGGGTAGAACCCATGACAGAGATGTTTACTGCGTAACTAATATGTGAATGTTCCCTCATACTTCCCAGCTCTTGTGCAGGTAGGTGGGGCTGTGTGACCAATTCTACTAACTAGGGTGAGCTAGAGCTGTGAGAAGAGACGTGTGTTATCCAGCCTCAAATTTGTAAGGATATATTTTTTATGAATGCTTTCAAGTGAACTAAATTTGAGTTGTACTAAAACTGGACATAGACAGTTTCTAAGATAATTTCCAGCTATCCCGGGAAATGAAAGACATTATTACATTGTCGAACACCTTCATTTAGAAGCTAATGGTGTGGTTTTATTTGGTTTGGTTATAAACAAGTCTGAACCAGGCTTGATACTCATTACCTGAAAGGACCTAATCTGAATGGGATCAATTCAATAATTTCTTCTTTGTTGCTATTTTTTTAAATTTCTTTTCAGTGTAACAGTATTCATTGTTTTTGCACCACACCCAGTGCTCCATGCAATGTGTGCCCTCCTTAATACCCACCACCTGGCTCCCCTAACCTCCCACCCCTCGCCCCTTCAAAACCCCTCAGGTTGTTTTTCAGAGTCCATAGTCTCTCATGGTTCACCTCTTCTTCCAATTTCAATTCAATAATTTAACGAAAAAAGCAAATTAGAAAATTGTATCAACATGACAATATTTTAGTGCTCATCAGCTAGTGGTTTAAGCCACAAGAAATTTGTTTTAACTCAAAAAGAAACTCTGATACTGTAAAGTGCCTTAATTCACTTCTTTTGCCTTCCCTCACTTCCCCTGGCAACCTGGTACATCTTATTTCAAGGGCATTCCCAAAGACTTGAATCAGCAATTTTTGTACCTATGAATGTCTTGGACAGATGTAACACACACACACACTCACACACACTCACACACACACACACACACACATCCCTACCTAGGGTATCTTATCTATAATCAAATATTTCTTCATCTGAGAAATTTTTAGGAGTTTGATTACTTGGTGCTATTGAAAAATGAAGATTTTGCACATTGTGTCCTTATGACCTTTTTTTTTTTTTTTTGGCACTTGGTGAACAACAAAAACAAGGAGAAAAAACACAGAACAATTTCACACCTAAAATTGAAGGAGTTGATTACGGTCATTTTGATGATGTACCTTTTATATGTTTGCAGTGGTTAAGAAAGACTTTATGGTTTGGAGCATGAGCACTTTAAAGTGATTCAAAATTATTGAAGAGCTACAAATTTTATAAAGTGCTTCAATTTGTTACTGACTAGAGCAGCAGTGGAACGATTCAGCAGAGCTTTTAGTACTATGCACAGCCTGCAAATGCTCTCATAATCTTTTCAGGTGTTGCTTCTTTTACACGTGGGGGCTCTGAATGTTCCTGCCTAGAGACACTCCGTGCAACTGCTAACGGAAGCAGAAATTCTGTTTTGGAGGCGTGCATGCCACAAAAGTGGTACTCACACATGGGGGTAATTTTGGCAGTGCTTCTAACTCCAAAGCAGCCTTCATTGTTGCTTGGCTTTGCCAGAATTAAAAAGCTGTTTTTAATTCTAAAAAATTTTAAAACTAAAAAACCACTACTGGTCACTTAATTTAGTTTCTGCATGGGCATAGACCTATGGGGAGTGCAAACTAAGTGTTGTAAGTGTGGGCAAGGTGTGTTAGATGCTTCAAAATGAAAAAGTGACCTATTAGTCCCTTTGAGACAGAAACTAATGTTTACAAAGTTGGTGCTTGTAATAGGGGTCAAAATTTTGTAAAAGCAGGTTTTAAAGGTTTCTTTCTGCTTTGCCATTACCTTGCATTATTTTGCTGGACTTTGATTTGCATCTTTTAGAGCACCAGTAAGCCCTGGTCATGTAAAATAGGAAACATAAGGCATAATCTCTGAAACTTAAAAGGACCAAGTGGTTTAGATATGGACTTGTAATATGGGGTTCCACTAAACCATGTGTATGATTCTGCCTTTTAAAATCGATTTACACCCCTGAGATGTCCTCCATGTGATGGCTGTAAATGGCACATTTCATTTCTTTAGAACTAGAATTGTAGAGCTCAGCCAGTTCATCAAGGAGGATGCAATCTTAAATCAGAACAGAAATAATGCAAAAAAGTTCAAAGACATAACCAGTTTGGCATTGCTGGGGTGTAGGTGGTGGTGGCATTCAGTAGGTTTCTAGTTGTGAGTTTCTGGCAACATTAGATGTCCAGAAAACCATGGTCTATTTCATGACCTCACCCCGGTGATTCTTGCCAGAGATGAGGCTAGAATCCACATTTCCAAGACTCCTGTCTCACCACTGTGAGACAAAAATAGAATGTTTTGATCATTCATTCTATTTAAAATTATGATGCGTCCTTTTGGAAGAGGACTTAACATGTTAGAATATAGCTTATAAATAAATTTTAAAAACAACAGGAAACTCCAGGTTTTAGGCTTAAGAAATCTAGAATTTGCATTGAGATTTATTAATACAATTAATTTGAGTGCCCAGTACCCCTAAATTGAAGGGCACCAAGCATTTCTCCCTATCTGGCTATCCTGGTGGAGTTTCCAGTGAATACCCCTGTGAATGCCTCTTTTATCACCTAAAATCCAAAGCAAAACATTTCTGACAAGATCCAAGACTTCAGAGCCACAGTATGGTAAGGTAGAGAGAGGGTCCTGTTCATAACACTTCCTTAGGGATAACAGTGGAGAAGTTATATGACATTTTAAGATCAGACTTTCTAGAAAAATAAATTATCTCCCCACCTTCCTTCTTCTGTTTTCTCTTTAGGTGAACTAATACATGTAAAGCTTAGAGTGTTTGACTCTTATTACCATTTTATCATTTGTTATCATTATTTCCTCCTCTTCTTTATTCAATTACACTTTTTTCTCCGAAGTCCTGTGTACCCTTGTCTCTTTTTTTTTTTTTCCTTGTCTCTTTTTTTAAAGATTTTATTTATGTATTTGAGTGGGGACGGGGTGGGGGGGGCAAGGGAGAGGGAGAAGCAGACCACCTACTGAGCAGAGAGCCCAATGCAGGGCTCAGTCTGAGGACCCTGAGATCATGACCTGAGCCTATGTCAGACACTTAACCAACCCAGCCACCCAGGTACCCACCCTATTCTTGTGTCTTTTTGAAATACTGCTTTATTAGAAAAATTGGAATTGATGGGGATTCTCAACTCAGCTTCAAAGGGGGCCCCAGATAAAACTATTCTAGGTATATTCACCAGCTCACTCTGAGTGTCACAATCTGTCCCTGCTTGTGCTCTTTTGGGGAATATTAGCCAGATTCATTTAGTTCTGCCTGATTTACTTTGTGGTTTACTTGATTAAAGTGTGAGCACCTGGATATTTGTAAACAGAACATTAAAATATCCAGAACATTCTGTTTTCATCAAGAAAATCTAAGAACTGCAAATGGAAATTGCTTAAACTTCCAGTAACATAATCAGGAATGAAAGATATTTGTCCTTATTTCCTAAGCAGATAATCAACTGTAAGGGACATTTGCATAGTGAATTATTATATTTTAATTCAGTTCCAAAGCTAAGCAGATATGGTCTTTAACCTTGCCTCAAGAATGTGGTTTTGGGGACGCCTGGGTGGCTCAGTTGGTTAAGCGGCTGCCTTCGGCTCAGGTCATGATCCCAGCGTGCTGGGATCGAGTCCCACATCGGGCTCCTTCCTCGGCAGGGAGCCTGCTTCTCCCTCTGCCTCTGCCTGCCACTCTGCCTGTGCTCTCTCTCTCTCTCTCCTTCTCTCTCTGATAAATAAATAAATAAATTAATTAATTTAAAAAAAAAAAAAAAAAAAAAAGAATGTGGTTTTGTATACGAAGATGATAATGTCTAAATATCCATTCAATAACTTTATAGAGTTGATCTAAGAAAGAAAACCTGATTTGCCTTCAGTGCTTATAAAACTGTTATTTTTGAATTCTGTAAGTCAGGCTTTTGTTTTTAAATTAAATACATTAAATGAGTGCACACACTTTATAAGTTGGATATTATTTTGACTTAAACCCTTTATGCCATCTAAAAGCCCTTCTCATTTCTACCTATCAAAATCCTATCCCTCATTCTCTGCTGTATATTGTAATCATCCTGGCTTAAAACAATCTATCCCTCTTTTAAATGTCTATTTTTGCACTCACACAGGTGACCCCTGTGACATTTATCACATGCTACAAACTCTTACTCCTAATATATCTTACTACATCTAATTTCCCAAACCTGATTGTCAGTTTCGGAACCTTGTTTGGACACATAGTTCATTCAGCATTTACTCAATACATGTTTATCACTTGACTACATTGTGCAAGAGCTATGCTAGGCCCTGGAGATACAGTGGTGAAAGACATGACCATAGCCACCTTGGAGCTGATCTATAAGATGAATAGATGAATGAGGGTCAAATAATGTATATCATACCAGTATTAAATATAATGCTGTGACTATTGTGATGGTACTGAAAGTACTTTTTTTTTTTAAGATTTTATTTGAGAGAGAGAGCACAAGTAGTGGGGGGTGGGGCAGAGGCAGAGGGAGAAGCAGGCTCCCCACTGAGCAAGGAGCCCAACAGGGGGCTCAATCCTAGGACCCTAGGATCATGACCTGAGCCAAAGGCAGACCCTTGACCAACTGACCCACCCAGGTGCCCTGGTACTGAAGGTACTTTTAAGGGAGGATCTAATATTCAGTGTTTCTTAGTAAGCAAACTTAGAACCACTATTGGAATGCCAACTATTGGTGTATATGCTTTTGCTACAAATAGGACTTTCTAGTTTGTTCAAGTAGCTTTTGAAAAGATACATGATATAGGGGTGCCTGAGTGGCTCAGTGGGATAAGCCTCTGCCTTCGGCTCAGGTCATGGTCTCAGGGTCCTGGGATTGAGCCCCACATGAGGCTCTCTGCTCAGCAGGGAGCCTGCTTCCCCCCTCTCTCTGCCTGCCTCTCTGCCTACTTGTTATCTCTCTCTCTCTGTCAAATAAATAAATAAAATCTTAAAAAAAAAAAGAAAAGGTCCGTGATATAAATAAATAACATGAAATCCAAGATTGTCTTTTCTAGGCTCTTTTGTTTGTTATTTAAATTCTACTTAGTTAATAAATAGTGTAATACTAGTTTCAGGAGTAGAATTTATCATACTTCCTCATACTTCCTTACATATAACACCCAGTGCTCAACACAAGTGCCTTTCTTAATACCCATCACCCATTTAGCCCATCTCCCACCCACCTCCCTCTATCACCCCTCAGTTTGTTCTCTATAGTAAAGAGTCTCTCCGTGCTAATGTTCTCTGTATCGTTTCAGTTTTAGAATATGTGCTGCAGAAGCAAGTATTGGTTTTTAGGCTCTAAGCAATAACATAGGACTCCCTAGAAATAAATATTTTATATCCATTTAACATTTTGAAGCATAGTTTGCAAAAAAAAGAGTTATGTTTGGTCATTTAAATCATCCAAGACTATGCCTTAGAACAAACTATCTAATTTATACTGTAAATTAAACTCAAGTTCATGATTGATTACAAATTGCCAATAAAAAGCAATAAATCAGATATCTGAAATAAGTGTGAACAATATAAAAAGGTTTTTAAATTTTTTAAACATAAGCTTCTGTTTCAACTTGGCAGTCTGTCCTAAAACATTAGTAAATTATAGGAAACCATGTTTAAATGTATAAAAGAACATAAGAAGAATCTAACTACAGGGGCACCTGAGTGGCTCAGTCAGTTAAGTGTCTGCCTTTGGCTCAGGTCATGATCCCGGAGTCCTGGGGTCGAGCCCCACATCAGGCTCCCTACTCAATAGGGAATCTGCTTCTCCCTCTGCCTGCCATTCCCTCTGCTTGTGCGCTCTCTCTCTCTCTCTCTTGTTCTATATCAAATAAATAAATAATCTTAAAAAAGAAGAAGAAGAAGAAGAATCTAACTACAAAAGAGAGATTTTGTGAAAGTCCTAGGAGTTGAAAAATAGATGGAGAAGTAGTAACTAATGAACCAGGGGAGAAGCAGCCACTACCTAGAATATATGCAGAGGTAAATACAGGCAAAGAGGGGTTCAGACTGCACTATGGAACCCTGAAAGTCTCAGAACTCTTAAATAGGTGTGAGGGAGGATGAGGGTGAGATGTGTGACAAAAAACAGACATTTAATAGATTATATGTGAAATCATTAATGCCCCTACTCCAATATGTAGAGTATAGACAATCATATCATTTTGCAATATAATGAAAGTCCTTCTCTAAAGAAATTGTCAAAGTGGTTCCAGGGAACTTGTCCTGGCATTGAAACTACAGAACGAAGACCTGTGAGTTATGACAAGTATCTATTCCTCAATAAAATGGCCAGCTTCCGAATTACATCTTATTAATTGAACTGCCTGTAAATAAGACCCTACCCATATTCAGAGAACAACCGGTCAGCCATTTTACTATTTCCTACTTATAAGCAGATATCAAAAATCTCTAATCATTTGAGAAGAGCCAGCATTATGAGTGAGAAAGGCCCAGAGAAAGACCTAAAAAGAAAGAAACAGACACAGAGATGACAGTCCCTGAAGGAAATAGATAGTTCAGGAACAAGAACAACAGAAAAAAATCCTTAAAAATTGTAATCTATACCACAAAAAAAGTAGAAAGCAAAATACATCAGTAAAATAAGAATGGGTTGGGGGAAAAAAAAAAGATTATAGGTGGATAAGTGCTCCTTGCATTTAACGTATGGTGATCAGACTGAAAAACAATTAATGACTGAGGAATAAAATTAAGTAAATTAAAAAAAGTAGAAAGGTAAATGGAAAGTATAAAGGACATGCAGAGAGAAAAAATTAGTCTTAAAAGCTAATAGGAATTTTAGAAACAGAAAAAAAGACAACTAAAGAGAGCAAGTAGAGTTGAAGACATGAGTAATTAGATTAAAGGTATCCATTCAATGCTCAGAACAAGTAAATAAGTGCAGACCCATATTCAATACATTATTTAAATGTACAGAACACTAAGGATAAAGAGTATACTGAAAGTTTCCTGGGGATCGGGGTGCCTGAACTTTAACAACAGAAAAAGAATCAGATTCAATTGATCTTCATAGCAGCCATAACAAAAGATAGCAGATCGTTGTCTTAAATTTTCTTTTTTTTTTTTTAAGATTTTTATTTATTTATTTGACAGACAGAGATCACAAGTAGACAGAGCAGCAGGCAGAGAGGAAGGGAAGCAGGCTCCCCTCTGAGCAGACAGCCTGATGCGGGCCTCGATCCCAGGACCCTGGGACCATAACCGGAGCCGAAGGCAGAGGCTTAACCCACTGAGCCACCCAGGCGCCCAGTGTCTTAAATTTTCTGAAGGAAAATATTTTAAACCTAGAATTCTCAGCACACACACACACACACACACACACACACACACACACACACTGACATGAGGGTGGCTCAGTCAGTCAAGCATCCAACTCTTGATTTTGACTCAGGGTCGGGAGATGGAGCTCTGCATCTGGCTATTTGCTCAATGGGGAGTCTGCTTGAGATTCTCTCTCTCCCTTTACCCCTCCCCCCCCCCAGAGCATGCACACGTGCGTGCTCTCTCTCTTTCTCTCTCAAATAAATCTTAAAAAAAAATGACATTAGATGCAATGCAGAAAATATTGGCTACTACCCAGGAAAGTAATGAAGGGATGTCTCAGTCTATCAGTTGTAGAGACCACTTAGAGAGAAATTTGTCAAGATTGGAGCAGGAAAGGAGAAAGCTCTTGGAGGGAGGTTTTAGATAAATAGACTTCAGAGGTTTGACTCTATCAAAACTTATGGAGGCAACAAAGAGAATTGAAGGGTGGGGTAGAAAGGGAATAGGAAACTCCAGGAAAAACAAAAAGAAAATACTACAGTTGTGCAATAAATAATATTTACATTGTCACAATTGTAAAACTTTATTGATTTTCAACTTTATACTTATAAAAAGGTACATAAACTTAATTTTATGAATTTTAAAAGCAGAATGTAATGTCATCAAATTTGTTAAGATAAATATAAAATACAAAAAATACTAGTTGGGGGGTGAGGGATGGGAGGAGAGCTAAAGTGTGAAATTAAAGGATGTTACCTGGGGCACCTGGGTAGCTCAGAGGGTTAAGCCTCTGCCTTCAACTCAGGTCGTGATCCCGGGGTCCTGGGATCAAGCCCCGCATGGGGCTCTCTGCTCGGCAGGGAGCCTGCTTCCCTTCCTCTCTCTCTCTCTCTGCCTGCCTCTCTGCCTACTTGTGATCTCTTGTCTGTCAAATAAATAAAATCTTTAAAAAAAAAAAAAAAAGGATGTTACCTGTGGTGCTGCCTCAAGAAACACATGTGAAATGTATTATTTAAAATTAGAAAGACAATGTAGAAAGTAAAAAGTGGTGAGGAAACTATTTTGGGAAAATGTATGGCAAATGGTACATACAGGTAACATATATATATTTAAGAACCATGGCAGGAACTTTATGACATTGTTCAAAATTAATAAATTAGTGTATAAACAAAATATTTAGCAATATGGTAGTAATCACCAGGAAAAAAATCAGAAAAAATGGAGAACATTTAAAATTATTCTTTTTTTTTTAATGATTTTATTTATTTATTTATTTGACAGAGATCACAAGCAGGCAGAGAGGCAGGCAGAGAGAGAGAGAGAGGAAGGGAAGCAGGCTCCCTGCTGAGCAGAGAGCCCGATGTGGGGCTCCATCCCAGGACCCTGGGATCATGACCTGAGCCAAAGGCAGAGGCTTTAACCCACTGAGCCACCCACGCACCCCTAAAATTATTCTTTATGAGGGGGTATAATGAAAGTGAAGAAAGGGCAGGACACTGTTCCTTTTCATCATAAGTCAATCTATGTTTATTATTTTTAACCATATATATTTTTACCTTAATAAACATTTATAAAAACAAGTGTATAATTAAATACATATAATTTAAAAATATGTTATTAGCAGAGAGAGCTCTTCTTACAGGGAAATTAGTGGCCAGATTGAAAAGTCTGTCTCCTCACTTTAAGCTCCCTCATGCCCTTGCACACATCTTCCTCATATTTCAGGCCTTCTCCACATTAAATATTCTTTTAAAAAATATATTTTGCTTATTTGTTGGGGGGTGGGGTGGAGAGAGTATAAGCAGGGGGATTGGCAGGCAGAGGGAGAAGCAGGCTTCCTGCTGACCAAGGAGCCCAATGTGGGACTCGATCCCAGGCCCCTAGGGTCATGATCCAAGCCTAAGGCAGACACTTAACTGACTGAACCATCCAGGAATCTTTTTGGATTAGATACACTTTGTACTTCAGAGACAGTACTTTTGGTGGGGGCAGGGAGACTATAAGTTTATCTTAGAAACACAAAGAGCATAACTTTGGTTTCATCTTAATTGTGACAAACATTCTCTGAAGATATCAGATTGGGAAAAACAGTGGGATGTTGTGGAAGTTATCTAGAGGAGGCTAACTCAACTGAAAATTGGCATTTCAGTTTTCAAAATTGAGTCAATGCTGAAATTAGGATACAATTCAATCTTACAATCTATGATGCACATAATAGTAACTGATATTTTATAATAAGTATATAAATATACTACTTATTTTATAGAAAGTACTTTGTATCCATTATATTTCATCATTACAATTCCATAAGGTTGCTATTTTTATTGCCATTTTACAGTTGAAGAACTGATGAGAGGTTAGGTAACTGGCCCAAGGTCTCACAGCAAAAAGTGAGATGTGAACCCAGCTCAGCTGACACTACAGTTCATGCTGTGCTGCCTATTTATTTATTTGCCATTAGAAATACGAGTATATGGGGGTGCCTGGGTGGCTCAGTGGGTTAAAGCCTCTGCCTTCGGCTCAGGTCATGATCCCAGGGTCCTGGGATCGAGCCCCACATCGGGCTCTCTGCTCAGCAGGGAGCCTGCTTCCTCCTCTCTCTCTCTCTCTGCCTGCTTCTCTGCCTACTTGTGATCTCTGTCTGTCAAATAAATAAATAAAATCTTAAAAAAAAATACGAGTATAATCTCCAGATTCTTTGAAGCACTTGCTATTTTTCTGAGTATTTCTTTAATTTCCATGTTCTTATACATCTTTCAACAAATTATGTGGCCGTCAGTTTAACACTGTTCTGTGTGAAGTACCATCTAAATGGCTAAGAGCTCTGTCTAGAACCAGACTGCCTCCATTTGAAATTTGGCTCCACCATATAGCAGTCATCAGCATCATATGATGTCAAGTAGTGAGTAAATATCTCTTGCCTTGATTTCCTTGATTTCCTGTAAAATGCTCAAAACAGTCCATGTCTCTCAGAGGGTTTTCCTGGGAGATTGAATGAGATAATCCACACAAAACACTAAGAACAATGCCTGACACCACAATCTCTTGGTCTTCCCAAGGAAGTTTCATTTTGACTTCTCCCATTTCCATCAGTTGGAAGACTTCTAAAAATAATTTTATGATAAAGGACTACTTAATTTTATTTCAGATTTATTATATATATTTAGTATTTAATTGTGTTCATTTTGTATTTTTCATTTAAAGAGCACTATAGGAAGTATCCTAGGAATTACTAAAAAGCTGCCACTTCTCCCATGACTCAAATAGTCAAATAGACACTGAGTACCCTGCATATTCATTCACTCATTTATTAATTAACGCCTTCTCCCATCCATGTGCCGGTATGCTGATAGGAGTAAAGTAAAGACATACCAGTGTTCTAACTCAAGCTACAAAAAGGCAGGCAAAATATGGTATCCAAATTGGTATTTGATCTTCTGTATTGTATGAATGCTAGCTGTGGTAGGAATTAAGATAATGGTATCTGGAATTCTGAATGTGCCTTTGTTAAGTCACTTGTAATCTGTTAACATTTAATAATTAAATGGTTGTGGACTAGTGCAGCAGAATGGGGCCAAAAATCCCATCAATGAATGCAAGAGGATCTTAAGCAGCTTATTGAAATAAAAAGAAAGGTAAAGTTTCCAAAATGGTATTCAGCCTTTATTCTGTGATGGAAAGAAAAATGCCAGTGCTTTAATTGCAAACATGGCTTCTTAAAGTATTCCAAGTTTTCCTTAGAGACTTTCAGAACCAGGGATTGACTATCCTTGTGCCTGCTTGGATAGAAAAGGGCTTGATAAAAGTGTTATGTCTGCTGGCACAGTTTAATCACTTAATACCTTGTTCCAATTGAAAACATAACCCAACCCCATTCAGATGATTGAGCACCTACACTTGATCTGTCTATGGCTTGTGCAGTCACTGATATTTCCAAGGGAAGTCTCGTGATTGTCGAAATGGAAATTAATTTCATAGACTTGGGCCAAATTGAAAAAAAAATTGTTCATTGTAATCTGCTGCTGCTGATTCCTGAAAATGTTGCTCAGACGAAATAAGCTTGGGTCAGCCTGGAAGAATGGGCCTAGGTGGGGATGGCATATTGGGAATAGAAGAGGGGCTGGGGGTGAGGAAGAAGAGAACTGAGAACAGATTATTACTGGAGGAAAAGACAACTTCAAATACACTATCAGAGAGCATATTCTCTACATATTTCTCTCTCTTTTTTTAAGTTTATTTATTTTTTAGTAATTTCTACCCCCAAAGTGGGGCTTGAACTCACGACCCCAAGGTCAAGAGTCTCATACTCCTCCAACTGAGCCAGCCTGGCACCTCTCCACATAGTTCTTGATTCTTATAATCACTGAAATGAACTAGCTCTCTTCCAGAGAAAGTTATAAAATTATCAAAGGTATTAATTCACCAACTTCAATAATAGCTGGAGGAAAATTTTAAGCTCTTTTTGGGGTCATAAAATTCTTACAGATAACACCATTCCTGAGATCTTCATTTTTTACACCTAGATGGAGTGCTATTGTACAAGTTCACATAGCATTCTGTGTCCTTAAATTACTTTAAGAACTAACTCTTTCATCCATGCAAAGGAATGCAAATGAAACGATTGCAGGGTTTGTTGTGTTTTTGCCTACAAATGCTTCCAATATTGCTCAATGGTTCTTTTTTTTAAATTTTTAATTTTTTAATTTTTTATAGACATATAATGTATTTTTATCCCCAGGGGTACATGTCTGTGAATCACCAGGTTTACACACTTCACAGCACTAACCATAGCACATACCCTCCCCAATGTCCATTACCCCACCCCCCTTTCCCGAACCCCTCCCCCCAGCAACCCTCAGTTTGTTTTGTGAGATTAAGAGTCACTTATGGTTTGTCTCCCTCCCAATCCCATCTTGTTTCTTTTC
>PISX010006952.1:0-93005 GCA_004024625.1 Mellivora capensis | reverse complement strand
ACTTATCCATCAATGAACACTTGGGTTGCTTTTGCCTTGTGGCTATTGTGAATAACATTGGTGTGAACAACTGTGTGACTCCTTGCCTTCAATGTCTGTGTGTAATATATCCAGAAGTGGAGTTGCTGGATCATATGATAATTCTATTTTTAATTATTTGGGGAAACTGTCATACTGTTTACCATAGTGGCCGTCACCATTTTACATTCTTACCCACAGTGAGCGAGGGCTCCAATTTCTCCACATCCTCACAAACATTTGTTGCTCTCTGTTTTGTTTTGGTTTTAGTACCATCCTGATGGAAATGAAGTGCTGTCCCATTGTGATTTTCATTTGTATCTCTCTAATAATTAGTGATATTGATGATCCTTTCATGTGCTTATAGGTCATTTGTCTAGCTTCTTGGAGAAATGTCTATTCAAGACTTTTGCCCATTTTTAAAATTGAGTTGCTTTTTGTTGCTGTCATGAGTTATGGGAATTCTTTATCTATTTTGGATACTATTCCCTTACCAGATAGATGATTTGGATATATTTCCTCCCATTCCATGGGTTGCTTTTTCACTCTGTTGCTAGTTTTCTTTGATGCATATACGTTTTTAATTTTTATGAAGTCCAGGGTGTTTTTTCTTTTATTGCCCGTTTCCAAACCCAGTGTTGTGAAGCATTTGCCCTGTTCTCTTCTAAAAGTTTTAAACTTTGAGGTGCCTCGTTAGCACAGTAGGTAGCGCGTCAGTCTCATAAAAGTTTTAAACTTTGAGGTCTTACCTCTAGGTCTTCAATCCATTTTGAGTTAATTTGGTTTATGACATAAGGTAAGAGTCCAACTTATGTATTCCCACGTTCAGCACTGTATCTTCTTTGATGATTAAATAATAAGAAAATAATACCCATGAGAAAGAGCAATAGAAACGTGCTTATTCAGAGATGACCCTTTATGATAATGTTTATATAAAGAATTTTATGTGTAGTAGCCAACTTCTTTTTTTTAAAATTACTTATTTATTTATTTGACACAGAAAGAGAGATCACAAGTAGGCAGAGAAGGAGGCAGAGAGAGAGGGGGAAGCAGGCTCCCTGCTGAGCAGAGAGCCCAATGTGGGGCTCGATCCCAGGACCCTGAGATCATAACCTGAGCAGAACACAGAGGCTTAACTCATTGAACCACTGAGGTGCCCCGAGTAGCCCACTTCTTAAACATTGAAAAGCTTCAGGTTGAGCTTGAAAGCTCCATGGTACTATTTCCTTAGAGGCATCTGGGTGGCTCAGTTGTTTAAACATCCAACTCTTTAATTCAGCTGTGGGGTTGTGCGATGTAGCCCCGCGTTGGACTCTACACTCAGCCTGGAATCTGCTTCAGATTCTCTCCTTCTACCCTTCCCCCACTCAAATAAATAAATAAATAGATAGATAGATAAAAGACTCTCATTAAAAAAAAAATTAGCCAATTCTCTCACCCCTCCCTGAGGAAAAACCCTACAACAGGGCCAATATTAAACAAAAAAACCTCCCTGAGACAGCTTTTGGTATAGAAGGTTTTCCTTGAAATGGAGAACTAATGTTTAATAATTGTCTCCTCTGCGCCAGGCTGTCTGCTCTGCAGACATGGTCTTGTTATGCTCCCCACACACGGAGAGGAGGGCATCATCATCTCCATCTTATGGCTGAGAAACCTGAGGTTCAGAGAAGGTCAGCGATGCGGGGTCTGAGCACGCCCCAAGCTCAGATTCCTGGCTCAGCCAACACACGTTGTCTCCAACTATTTGTGAATAACCAGTAAATGTGATTCTGGCAAAATTCTGCAAAATATGAATCCCTACTTCAATAGGGCTGGAATAAACACTAGTGTAAACAATGAGAAGAATTTATCTTTATAATTCAACCTCAATCTTATTACTGAGGTGCCCCTAGCATTTGCTCTGATTCCTTCATCGGCTCTATTTTTAACTGTTCCCACATTTCCGCTGGCAAGCAGATACACAGTAAAATGCCACTCAAGCTGTCAGAGTCCCAGTCTGCATTTTTCTGTTATGGTTGTACTTTGAGTTACTGATATTCTGGTGCTTTTGGTTGGTTAGTCTTCGCTTCCCTAAAGCTCTGTCTTGATCAGAGGTTGTGAGAACAAACACTTACTTTAGAGTTTAGATTTTGCATTTAGAACATTCTAAATCTCGAACACATATTTAGAACAAAAGTTTTCCAACAAACAAACTCTGCAATATTTAGGGACGTACTGGTAAACCTCCCCTTTTTATTTTAAGCTAGCACATAATGTGACATTTTAATTTCCTCTTTCACATGCAGATAAAATCCATGTAACATAAATGTAACCATTTTAAAGGGTGCAGTCAGTGGCAGGTAGTACATTCAGGGCACTGTGTGCCTATCATCCTCATTGAGTTCTGAAACTTTTTTTTAAAGGATTTTATTTATTTACTTGACAGAGATCATAAGTAGGCAGAGAGGTAGGCAGGGGAGGCGGGGAAGCAGGCGCCCTGCTGAGCAGAGAGCCCGATGTAGGGCTCGATCCCAGGACCCTGAGATCATGACCTGACCCGAAGGCAGACGTTTTAACCCACTGAGCCACCTGGTGCCCCAAAAACATTTTCAATACTACAAATGGAAACTCTGTACTAGTCCGCAGTACCTTGCCATCACTCCAGCCCTTCTGCCCCTGGAACCACTAATTTACTTTCAATCTGCATGAACTTGCCTATTTTAGATATTCTAATATAAGTGGAATCATACACTACTCATCCCTTTTTTTTTTTAAGATTTTATTTATTTATTTGACAGAGATCACAAGTAGGCAGAGAGGCAGGCAGAGAGAGGAAGGGAAGCAGGCTCCCTGCTGAGCAGAGAGCCCATTGCGGGGCTCGATTCCAGGACCCCGGGATCATGTCCTGAGCTGAAGGCAGAGTCTTAACCCACTGAGCCACCCAGGCGCCCCTAGTCATCCTTTTTTATCTGACTTATTTTATATAGCATGATGCTTCCAAGGTTCAACCATGCTGTAGCACATGTTGGAACTTCATTTCTTTCTTTCTCTCTTTCTTTTTAAGATTTTATTTATTCGCTGGAGAGAGTGAGAGCACTCAGGGGAGGGGCAGAGGCAGAGGGAGAAGCAGACTCCCTGCTGAGCAGGGAGCTCAATGCAGGGCTCCATCCCAGGACCCCAAGTAATAACCTGAGGCAAAGGCAGATGCCTAACTGACAGAGCCACCTAGGCTCTCCAGAACTTCCTTTCATTTACGCTAAAATTATAAATCCGTGGCATGGATGTATCGCACATTGTTTACCCATCCAACCATTATGGACTTTTGGGTTGTTTCTACTTTTTGGCTATTATGAATTGTGCTTCTGTGAACATTCTCGTACAAGTTTTTGTTTGAATAATTATTTTAAATTCTTGTGGGTAGAGAATTCTTTTTCAATTCTTTACTTGGGGTGGATTGCTGGGTCCTAGGGTAATTCTGTTTAACTTTTCGAGGAACCACCAAAATGTTTTCCAGAGTAGCTGCATTATTTTATTTATCCAACAGCAATGCTTTGGGGCTCCAATTTCTCCACATCCCCACCAACACGAGCTACATTCCATTGTTTTGATTGTAGCTTTCCTGCAGGTGTGAAGTGGTATCTCACTGTGGTTTACATTTTCATTTCCCTAATGACTAGTTATTTTTAACATTTGGTCCCCTGTTTGTTGGCTATTTATAGATCTTCTTAGGAGGAATGTCTTTTCAAGTCATTTGTTCATTTTTATTTGAGCTGTTTGTCTTTGAATGTTGAATTGTAAGAGTTCTTTATATATGTTGGATATTAATTTTCTCCCCATCCTGTAGGGTTTTTTTTACCTTTTTGTTTTTTTTACCTTCTCGATAGTGTCCTTGGGTGCACAAAAGTTTTTCATTTTTGATGGTGTTCAATTTATCTATTCTGTGCTTAGTTGATTGTGCTTTTAGTGTCACATCTAAGAATCTATTGCTGGATGGATATGACCTCTGTTTATGTGGCTTCTGTTTATAATTTCACAGAAAGGTACTATTCATGATCATTTAAGAAAAGTGAAAATAGTTAAGTTAGGATTTTTGAACAGACTTCAGTTGGCAATATTATAAGGTATTTTGCTTTTTATATCTTCTTATATCTTTTATATCTTTTTCAAGATTAAGATGTAAAATTTTGAAAAAATTTAAAATGCCATTATCAAAAGCCTCTATTAGCCCAGACATATTAAAGTATATGATATTTTGGTTTATTGAATTCAGAGAAACGTTGAAGAGACTTATTGAAGAATATTTCAAAATATTTTAATTTAAGCAAATATTTTATGATCGTGAAGTCTTAAAATCAGTATAACAGTTATCATGGTAAACGCAGACTAAATCTAGATAATTTCCTGTATTTTTGTTGTTTTATTTTTTTAATTTTTAAGGATGTATTTATTTGAGAGAGAGAAAGAGAGAGAGACAGACAGGTATGTGGAAGGGCAAAGGGAGAGATGGAGAGATAGAGAGTCCTAAGCAGACTCCCCACTGAGCATGGAGGCCCATGAGGGGCTTGATCTTGTGACCCTGAGATCACAACCTGAGCAGAAACCAAGAGTTAACACATGGTGACCCTCAGGTGCCCCTTTATTTTATTTTTTAATTTCATTTATTTATTTGACAAAAAGATCACAAGTAGGCAGAGAGGCAGAGAGAGAGAGGAGGAAGCAGGCTCCCCGCAGAGCAGAGAACCCAATGTGGGGCTCGATCCCAGGACCCTGAGACCATGACCTGAGCTGAAGGCAGAAGCTTAACCCACTGAGCCACCCAGGCGCCCCTATTTTACTTTAAATAAATGTAACGAACTGATTCTCTCACTTCCCACTCTTTTCTGCCTTTTCCAAAACATGTGGGAAACGATTCCAGTCAGCTGAGATGTCTAGGTCCTGGAAGATGAAAAGTGAGATATCTAGGGGCGCCTGGGTGGCTCAGTGGGTTAAACCTCTGCCTTCGGCTCGGGTCATGATCCCAGAGTCCTGGGATCAAGCCCCTCATCAGGCTCTCTGCTCAGCGGGGAGCCTGCTTCCCTCTCTCTCTCTGCCTGCCTCTCTGCCTACTTGTGATCTCTCTCTGTCACGTAAATAAATAAAATCTTTAAAAAAAATTAAAAAAAAAGAAAAAAAAAGAAAAGTGAGATATCTAAATTATGACACATGACCGGCAGCTTCTCACGGTAAACTGGACAGTGTTTTTAACACAACAGTATTGATTTTGTGGTTCGGACAATGTAAGAACAAATTCTGGATGTAAACACGAATGACCTCTGCCGCCTAACTTTAATTTCCATCATTTAAAAAAGGAAGTTAGAATACATTTGTATTACTTTTCAAGATTCCTCTCAGCTCTGAAATCCTGAGAGTTGAGGAAGAGAAGTTGAAAGCAAGTGGAATACTGTCTCATAGCTATCTCTTCTATTTTTTTGCTTGTTTGCAGATACCCTCCTCCAAGGAAACATGGAATCTTTCAAAAAGATTCCAGATGATTCAGTATCTTCATACGGTGTGCCAGTTAAAGTAGCAAAGAGAATCTAGAACCTGCATTGTCACGTTCAGTACAAAAGTATATGCTGAAGAATTTGAGGAAATAACATTTTCTTACTGTAATGAGTAAACTTCAGCACGTTTATAAGTATTTTATGCTCTTCTAATAAGCCATCCTGAGGGCAGAATTACTAGCTCTCTGAATCACATATTGAAGGAAAATGTCTCAATCATACTTGAAGAGGTATCTAAAAGGGCTTTATAATTAAAGTGCTAATAGTAGTATTTTCTACCAATTATGGTACACTAAACTCAAGGGTCTCAAGGAATTTTATAAATTAATGAAGCTTCACAATATATTAGTAAATAGATTTTGGGCTGCACATTGAAGACTTTGGGAGGAACGACATACTGTTGTCACATCAACCACACACATAAGACAGATACAAAATGCCTTATGGCAGCGATATGATAGAAAACACCTTTCTTTCATCCTAAAAAATCTCAAAGGGTTTTGCAAGGGTCAATGAATATGCTTAAGCACAGCCCCATGTAAAGAGATCAAAAGTGTGCCTTTGATCCCACACAGCAACAGGGTAACAATTTGGAAGTGTTGCTTGCTTGAATGCAGCAACGCATTCCTCAACAGGAGGGTAAAGATGGGCTTGGAATACGAAGAGACAATAGTTTACAAAAATAAGTAGGCAAGTTAAACCCTAAGCAACAGAAATATTTCAATGAGATGTATGCACGATCTGAATTTTCTACAGAGACTGTGTTTATATACAGATAATTGATTTTACATATACATACATATATGCATATACACATTTATGTGTATATGCATGTATACATCCATATATGTGTATAGATATATATGTATACATATATGTATATATGTACATGCATATGTGTATATATATTGATTGGAATATAATCATTTCTACTTTGGGTATTAGAGATCCCTCTTGGAATCATTTAATTATAAAATGGGTAAATTAATAATTCAACATGGTGAAATTTTGTCACCATCCTGCAGTGGACTTGTATTTTAATCCATGAAATAAAGGTAATGTTCTAAAAGGAAGGAAAGAAGAAAGAAAGAGAGAAGGAGGGTGGAAGGAAGGAAGAAAGGAGAGAGAATAATCTGCTGACACCTTCTTGGATCAGACTTGAATCACCAAGTCTGGCTCTAGACAAGCCAAAGAGTCTGGGTCCTCTCATCTGAATAAAACTCTACGGTTTGCAAAGTGGCTTCAAGCCGAGGGTCTCTGACATAGGTCCATATACCCACAAATACCATCCTGCTCTGTGGGGCCTTGGAGAAATTCTTCTACCTCTCAGGAGAAGGCTTCTTCTTCATAAATTGGGAACAATAATCCCTATTCTCAAAGTTGTGGGCCCTGGACGTAGTAATAAGGATAAGGAGGTTTAATGAATGGTAACCAGTCCATACATAGTAATCCTCCTCTTTTCTGTTGGCAGAGAGAGAATGAGTGATAATCCCCCCAGGTTGGTTAAATTTCACTTGTACATGGTAATAGTAAAGAGGCAGTGAACGGAAAAGAATCTCATAGATGAAAAGCTCATGTTGATAATTCTGTCGTGATTACTTCCTTCGGTATCTTCTCTGAGGGCATTAGCTGGTTGCCATGAATCCTTCCAACACTGGGTTCTCTACGCAGTGATTCTGATGCCTATTTGCAGGGATCTGTGGGGTAAGGACGTTCATTGCTTCTTCCTTTGTGCCATGTGATGAATGTGGTGACCCGGGTCTCTCTCTCTCTCTCTCACACACTCATACACGCTCACCACTCACACACAACCCTGAGGAATGACAGAAGAAGGAACAAAAGAGATTCATAAAAAAGTAGAAGACTGATACTGTTCAGCATTTGTTGATCGGTCTCACAGCTATAATGCTAAACCCTCCGCCAGATACTTGCAAATAGATAAACATTTATTTTAATTAAAATACTTTCACAGGAGCTCTAGATGCAGAAAATAAAATATCACATTTCAATCTTCCTGCTGATGAACAAATTCTGCTCTGACATTTGTGTAATCAAAACAAAACCAAGCAAAAAAAAATCCCGGAACATATCTAAAAGATCTTGTTACCAAATCTCTTGACTTCCTCTTCCACAATAGCAAATCTGTTCTCCTAATTGCCTCAGCTGGAACCCTCCGTGATATCTTTCTTCTCCTTTGTCTCTTCATCCAATCAGATAGGACATTACATGAATTTCTCCCTTACAAATATCTTCCGAAGCCATTCCATTTTTCTCTTCTGTCTGTCATCATCCTGGTCAACAATACAAAATCTAGATTTCTCACTTTACATCTGGAAACCTCTTCAACGTGGTGGTCCAGAGGCCTCGCTCTCTCCATTCACATCTAAACACTGCCAGCAGATTCATTTAAAAAGCAAAACACTGCCTGTGACAAGCATCTCTGGTATGCAGAAAACTTTCTACCAAGCTCTCTGGGCTAAGGCCTTGCTGCTGTGTCAGACTCTGGCGGTCCCAGTGGAGACCCTTGGCCACTTTCCTCTGCTTCTCCCCACACTCTTCTGCCCCCAGCCTTGGAATCTTTACTCTGCCCACGCCCTCCTCTCTGCTTCTTTGTGTCCAACATCCCATCTACCATCTAGAGTCACACATAGGGATGGGCGTGTGAACCAGTTAGACCATTGTTCAGACCATTCAAATTGAAAGAGAAAAAGGCTTCGATCTTTTTTCTCAATAGACAAAAGCAACCCACCCCACCCCCCAATGGTCACCTCCCGTATATTTGTGTGCCCAAGCTTTTACTTCGTAAGTGTGAATTTGGGAGACAAGACTACGATGACTTACAAGTGTTATTTTATCATCTTAATAAGTGACATTCTCATTTCCAGGGAATTATAAAAGTAGATGCATAGCGTTTAAATGTGCTACTCATGTAGCTAGTACTTTCGAGGTGTCCAATATTATTAGTCACCTCTGAGACAGGGGAACCCAAACAAACAAGTACCTCAAACTTTGTCAAAAAAGAGCAAATTGAAACTTAGGAAGAACATGTCATGGGGTCTCAGAGACGTCAGAAGTGTATCTATTACTACATTGGCACATGTGAGTCATGGTTAAAAGTCCTTAACACAGGGGTGCCTGGGTGGCTCAGGGGGTTGAGGCTCTGCCTTCGGCTCGGGTCATGATCTCAGGGTCCTGGGATCGAGCCCCGCATCGGGCTCTCTGCTCGGTGGGGAGTCTGCTTCCACACCCACCCCTCTCTGCCTACTTGTGTACTTGTGATCTCTTGTCTGTCAGATAAATAAAGAAAATCTTAAAAAAAAAAGTCCTTGACACAGATTGCTTGCATTTGTAATAGGATGTGGAACACTAGTTTTTCAAGGACAGTTTTTAAAGATCACACAATCCTGGATAGGCCTATTCTGGGCATCTCACATCAATTCCAAAGAGAACTTTCAAAAAAATTGCTTTTATTACCTCACATAAATTATCCATCTCTTAATGTAGCATATAACCTAGTAAAAATTACCCCAAGATGACTCCTTTTACATGATAATTTGCACATTTAAATGGAAAAATACTTAATTTTGATCTAAAAATCTTCTCTAACCCTTTTAAGAAAGAAGAATTAGAACCATGTATGAACCATCTCCCAACCCTGAGACCACCCATGGCCCAAAGTAGGGAACATGAAAACAGTGTTAGAAGTCTTCCTGTTTCTTTAGTATTCTGTAATATAATAATGAATTCTAGCCTCAACAAATAAGGATTTTGAACAGAGTCAATTAATATGAGCCTCTTTAAAATTGGTTATAGACATTTCTGTGCTCTAGACTTTGACAAGGTTGGGTTAACTTCCTGCATTTTTACCTTCACTTAACGTAATATTAAATGGCAAGTGAGTCAGAATACAAGTGGGCAAGTACTATGAGTAATCAATATTTTTTTAAGTTTTGCAGAGCAGGTTTTGAGAGAATGGTGGTTACTTCCAATAATTTTTTTTTTACCTAAAAATTATTCTTTACCTTCTTCTTAACATGGGGCGCTGACACCTTACATATTACATTTGCTATGTCTATTTTGGTGGATTGATGGTTGATAATGTAATCTGTAAGGCTCTTTAAAGTAAGGAAATGACCCATGTACAACACTGGGGTAGGGACTGTGTGCAGAGCTCAAGGGCTATAAAACTTCACCCAGTGGTTGAGAAGATTCCATAGAAAGTCATCCATCAAGAATGAAGATTGCTCCGAACACTAAAGGTTAGTTACTATTACTTCGTTAGTAAATGTTAGTTACGATTACTATGATTTTAGTTATTATTACTGAAGTTATGTCAGGCTTTGTGAAGTTTTAGTTCCAGACAATCTGGAATTAAGCAAATTTCTCATTTTTTATCTTAATGAACATATTCTGAATCAGTATAATTCTCTCTATAATGTATGGCAACATTTAAAAAAACAAGATAAATTATGGAGTATGCCAGAAGACAAACATTAAAGCACTTATCTAAAGCAATTTTAGTACTATGATTGTTTTCTTTTTTTTTTTTTCTTTTCTTCTTCTTCTTCTTCTTTTTTTTTTTTTTTAACTAAGCTCCATGCCCAGCACTGAGCCCAATGCAGGGCTTGAACTCACAACCCTGAGATCAAGACCTGAACTGAGATCATGAGTCAGATGCTCAACTGACTGAGCCACCCAGGTGCACCACTATGGTTGTTTCTTTCTTTTTTTAAAGATATTATTTATTTATTTGACAGACAGAGATCTCAAGTAGGTGGAGAGGCAGGCAGAGAGAGAGAGGAGGAAGCAGGCTCCGCACTGAGCAGAGAGCCCAGGACCCTGAGATCATGACCTGAGCCGAAGGCAGAGGTTTAACCCACTGAGCCATCCAGGTGCCCCCACTATGGTTGTTTCTTGATGGAGTTTTTGAACCATGCCCTCTAAACCCATTGAAACCCATTGAACTCTTAATTATGCTCAGTCTAATTTTTTTTTAAAGATTTTATTTATTTATTTGAGAGAGAGGCAGTGAGAGAGAGCAAGAGCGAGGAGAAGGTCAGAGGGAGAAGCAGACTCCCTGTGGAGCTGGAGCCCGATGTGGGACTCAGTCCTGGGACTCCGGGATCATGACCTGAGCCGAAGGGTCATCCAACCAACTGAGTCACCCAGGCGTCCCTTGCTCAGTTTAATCTTAAATGAGATATTCTTAGATAGAATTATTACCATGAGGTGACACGGTATGCCAAGTGAAAGACCTCAGAGTTGTGATTTTCTTAGTCCTTTTACTGAAACACAGCATACATATAGGAAAGCACACAAATCATGAGTCTATGTAACATGCTCAATGCATTTTCACATAATGAACACACATTTGCATCCCCACTACTCAGATCAAGAAAACACTGTTCGCACCTTAGAAGAATTCCAAAGTCCTCCCTGGCTTTCAAAAACCACCATCAAAAAAAACCCCAAACAAAATTATATTGCCACTCTGTATTAACTTTCTTTTTTCTGAATATAGCAAGATATGTCTTTTTTTTTTTTTTTTTTTTGTACGTTGCTCCTTTATTCGATGTGATGTTTGGAAGCTTCCTACAAGTTGCTGTGTATAATTGCAGGCTATTCATTTTCATTCCTGTGTAGTATTTCATTGTATGAATATGCAACAATTTATCTTTCTTTCCTGTTGTTGATGGACTTTTGGTTGTTTTACATTGGGGTAAATATAAGGAGTATGTCTGTGAGCATCCCCTGCATGTCTTTTGTAAACATATGGACATATTTCTATTGGGTGTATACATAGGAGAGGAATTTACTGAGTCATAGGACATGACATTCACCTTTAGTAGACAATGGCAAACAGTTTTTCCAAAGTGGAGTGCCAATGTCTATTCCCAACAACAGGGAGAGTCCTAACTGCTTCACACCCTTTCCAGCCCTTGGTATCATTAA
The DNA here is from genome assembly GCA_004024625.1 of Mellivora capensis. Taxonomy (NCBI): domain Eukaryota; kingdom Metazoa; phylum Chordata; class Mammalia; order Carnivora; family Mustelidae; genus Mellivora; species Mellivora capensis. The sequence continues at coordinate 81,513 of PISX010006952.1, read as the reverse complement.
TCTTTTTATTTTTAGCCATTCTACAGGGTGTACTGTGTTAAGTTGGCAAGGACTGTAAACACCTGTGATTTTTGTCCTATACTCAAAGTAGTCCGTTTACTCCACCTTCACAGACCTTGGAAAGAGACTCGATATACCTGGGTCAGAGATGAAGGACTGTTTATTTCACAGCCATTAGAGTAACCAGAATATCCACATTTCTGCATGGGTTCTCTGAGCTCCAGGTCCTGCAGAGCAATGCAAAGAAAGCCTGATGGGACCTGCATGAGTAGTGAGTTACATTATAGGAGAGGAAGCCTGTGTTAGGGAACCTAAATCTTTTATAGTGGGCAGTAAGCTGGCCTGTTTTGGCCCAAAAAGAGACACTATTTCCATCTTCCACGTCTGTACACTATGCCAACATCTTTGAAAAAGTAGTCTGGAAAGAAAACCAGACTCTCAAAGCAGAGTATTACCTCTCTTTGCAAGACATGCACAAACACAAGAGACTTATGGAGAATTATCTTTCAGTGACAGTGGTAGTACATTTTGGTTTTCATGTACTTTTCACTGATAATGAAGATCAACACCTTTTTATAATCTTTGGCCATTTGTATATCCTCTTTTAAAAATCGCATATTCAAGTCATTTTCTTCAGGACCTTTGACTAGCTTGGATCTTCACCATGAATCTGGGAGAACCTCTAGTGGTTTTATATTTGTAATTTTATATCCTTTTTTAAACTTAAGATAATTAGAATTGCGTAACTGGCAGGCCCTAAATACCGGGGTCCACCTCCAGTTGCCAGTTAACCCTTTTATCTTCTAGGCAGCAATGTTTCTCTTTTGTGGGAAAGAGAGTCCTCTTTCTACCAGCTGGTATCTATGATTACCCATGGTTTCTGCTTCCTCATGAACTCAGCTCTCAAGCCTATGATGGCTTCCCTGACCACTCTTGCTTTCATCATGACTTCAGATTTTCCCATATTAGTAAGTAGTCAGACTACCTACCTCATTTGTTTTCCCAGTAAAACTATGAGAGTAGGATAAGGATTGGCCCATGTTGTCCTTTTGTACCAGACCCCATTTTAAATCATCGATCAACCTCTGAAATGATTGCCCTGTCTAGGTGTCTATGCCAGATACAGCAGGGTCCCCCAGAGCATAGCGCCACCACCTGCTTCCACAACAGGAGCTCCGTCTGCCATTTCTAATACACACATAGTGTCCAAAGTTAATTCAAAAGTGAGTCTCAGCTTCTGGGTGAAAGTTTAGAGACTGAAATATAGCACCTGCAAGCCCCGTGGTATATAGTAGATGAAGGTATGGCAAGAATCCATAACTTTTAAATACGAAAGAGAAAATTCCAGATCCATAGATGTCTGGCATTAGCTTGTATTCTCTGAGCCAATTGCTGGTCTCAGAATCTCTGAACTAGGGAAATCTTAAAATAGCCCTGGATCAACTCTTCTGCGAAATCCATGGCTAATCCTGTATTCCTGAAATGGAGGGACCAGGAGGAATGACGACTTTTCCCAGAACAGTCAGATTTACAGTGTGTGCCATTTATTACTGGGCCCAGAGTCATCAAACAGGTGAGACATACCAAATTTTTATTAAATTATTCCAGTGGTAGTTTAGGGGTGGTCTGATTTCTTTCATTATTAGAGATTTAATTTTTTTTTAAAAAGATTTTGATCATGAAGACACTTCATTACTAGAAAATGTTAGGAGAGGAGTTTACAATGTGTTTCTATACTAAGTTCTCACCAGTGTTTAGAACAGGCTCTTTAGACGTGGAATAGAAAGAGAACTAATTTAGCAACACAAAGTACATTAAAGTTTTATAAGGAAAATAAAAAGTTTGTCCCACAGAGGAAATCAGTCCCTGTGTGTGTGTGTGTGGGTGGAAAGACAGTTGGGAACATAGACACAGAGCCAAAGAGAGGAAAACATTGCCACATCAGAAGAGAGGGAGAAAAAGTGGGCTGGGAAACAGCCCCCTCCATTAGCAATGAAGTCACCAGAGACAGAGGACTTTGGTTGATTCACAGTTAGGTTACCCTGAAAACTACTCAGCTAATGTAAGGCAGGGACAGGCAACGCAGCATTCTCTTCGCTGCCCGGCTTTCGTCTGTCAGATAATTGAACATTAACATTCCACAATGTTTCACAGATCTTTCTCCATCTCTCTGTTTCTGTCTCTCACTGCCTGCCTCACCTCCCACTATGCTTCCCCACCCAACACCACTGCCATCTTCTTCTTTCCTCACGAACATGTTGGATGAACGAACATGAAGGAGATAGACTACAGTATAATATGGTAGAGATAGAAGAGAGAAGGAAGAAGGTATAAGACAGAAAGCATTTTTTCCCTCTTTACATTAGTGAGAGAGCAAACAAACAATTATACACACATTCACTGGATGCTGACCATGACGAAAACATGGCGCTAGTTCAGGAAAACAGAGCTCAGTCTCAGTCCTGTTAGAACGGATGACCTAAGAAAGCTGGTGCTTCTGTGTTAGAGCCTATATACTCCCTTCTCAAAGTTGGTGATCTGGGAATCTTCACATTTCTCTCCCATTTCATCTACCTCCGGACCTCCTTCTGGAACATTCCCACCAGCATACAAACATACTCTCATCTTAAAACAAACAAGGAAACAAACAGAACCAATAAATTCCTCTCAACCCACTTCCTCCAGTTCCAGTTTCCAAACAATTTCTCTGCTCCCTTCAGTCAGCTTCCTTGAAAGGTCTGCTGAGATCCATTGTTATCAATTTTTCTCCTTCCATTCTCTCTTCAGGCCTTTCCAGTCAGGTCTCCTCTCCCTCCATTCTATGGAAACTGCTCTTGTGGGTCAGTCCTTATCTTATGATCAGTTTTTAACATAATGAATCATCACATGTGACTTCCACGATGCTCTCTTTGGTTCTCCATACTTTGCCTCATCAGTGTCCTCTTGTCATTTGTTTTTGTGTCCTGACCAGTTAATGGAGGGGGGATCACATCCCCTTTTTTTCACTCTTTATACCCACTCCAGTTACATGGCTGTGTCATCTGTGCATTAAAGATGCCCAATTTTTTTTTTTTCCAATTGAGACTCCTCTCCCATACTGATGCAAATACCCAAATGTCTACTGGATGTATCTCTTGGATGTTGAAGAGCTATCTCTAAATCATTATGTCCAAAACTGCGATACTGGTAACTCCCACACTTAGTCCATCCAATGTATTTCTTACATCAGTTCTTAGAAAGTTTGCCCTTCCAGTTGCTCAGACCAAAATCTTGATAGTCCTTTCTCAAATTCCTGCTGACTTTGAATTTCTTCAATTATGAAATCCTACTCTCTGGTCCTAGCAACAATCATCTCATCTCAGATATTATGATAGCTTCCTAACAGGCTTCCCTGTTCCTTAACTGTGTATCCTTACAGTCAGTGCTCCACAGAGCAGCCTGAGCAATCCTTCCAAAATGTAAGGCAGATGGTGTCATTCTGTCGCTGAATACCCTGAAGTGGCTTTGCATTTCACGTAAGTAAGAACCAAAGCCTTGTTGACTCCCAGATACTATATGATATGGTTCCCATCACTTCTGCAACCTTCTCTCTGGCTCCGCTTTCCTCATTTTCTCTATTGTAGCCAAACCAACTTTCTTCCTCTTCTTCCAAAATTCTAGGGAGATCCAGCCTTGGGGTCTATACCATGATGTGATTGTGTCATCTTTGTGTATGCTCTTCCCCCAGGGATACCCAGGGCTATATCCTCCATCTCTTTCCATGTTTCCTTGACTCTCACCTCGACCTTCTTTATGCAATCGGAAACTGCCATCCGCACCTCTGCATACTCCAGATCCCTCTACATTTCCATTTTTCTTGTAACGCACAACCTTCTTAGCTAGTCCGATTTACTGGATCAGAATGCTTTTGTTTATTGTCTGTATCTTTTCCAGAATGCATGCTCCCCGATGGGCAGAACTTTCTATCCATTTTGCTCACCGATGACTCCGAAGCACTTCAAACACAGCCTAGCATGTCGTCAAAGCTCAAACATCATTCACCGAATTAGAGATTCTCATTTGTAAAGGGCTTACATTCTGGTGGGAGGGGATATACAGGCACAATTAGTGTGCCCAAGGTTATTTGAGAAAGCAGAGAAAAGAGCAATTTACTTTGCTGGTTGTCGGCGGGGGACGGGGGTTGGTGAGCATTTCAGAAAAATGCAAAATGTGTCTTTCAACTGGATCTCAAGGGATGACTAGGTGAATTTGAAAAGTTGGACTAGAAACCCAAAGGGCAAAGCAAAGTAGAGAATTCATCATGTGTGAATTTATAAGGTATATTGGTATGAGAGAAGCCAAAAAATGAAGCTAAAGAATGTATAGCCTCTGTTTTCTTTATTATTTTCACTCCCCCACAACACTGCCTTCTATCATCTCTTTGTTTCTTTGTGTTTTCTTCTGCATAGACATTGAACTTGATTGTGTTGACTGTTTAAAACTATAATTCCTTAATTGAGCAAGTACAGAGAGACCAAAATTTACTGCATGTGATAAGACCAGGAAGACGCCCAGAGGGAAAGATCCAGGAAGGTGGATGAGGTTGGGGTTATGGTAGGGATAGAGCCAAAAACAGGAAGAGGGAGAAGCTGGTGAAATTTTGAGCAGCTGCCATGAAGACTGGAGTTTTAGAAAGAAAATATTTCTCTGAGTTGTGCAAAGTGTTCCCTTTTTCCACCAGAAAACTTCAGTAAAAAACAACATGGTGTCCATGCTCTTTGGAGTTCATTTGTGTTGGTTTTCATTGAAACACTGCTCAGCACTCCAACAAAGAAACGACAGGCGATTTGGAGGTAGACCTGGCAGCTGAGTTGACTTCGAAGATGAAGTTCAGAACAACTCTGAGGTTCTTAAGGTAGATATGGTAGATGATGACACTACTGGCCAAGAAAACACCTCAGGAGGAGAATGTTGGCAGCTAAGAGGGGGGTTTAAAAGAATGTGCCCATATTTTAAAATGTTGACTTTGAAAATGTTAGGGGATATTTGAGAGAGATGCCCAGTGAGCCACTAAACTACAAATCTAATGCTCAGGATACCTGGAGGTAGACAGTTGGGTGTCCTCACCAGAATGTGAGGGTTGAAACCATAGGCATGGATGTGATCATCTAGGGGCAATATGGAGAGAGAAACAAGAGATCCAAGGACTGATCAAAGTGGGGGTGGGCAGGAAAAATGGAGGCAGCACAAACAGCAGTGTAAAAACCAAAGGATACCCAGGAACTGTGCCATGGAAATAAAAGAGAACTTCAGAGATTATTTGTGTCTCTATCTGTCTCTTACACACACACACACACACGCACACACACACACACACATGCTCCTCTCCTTTTATGATCAAATGAGGTCCAGAGTCTATGCTGTGAAATGCAGAGAGGGAGCACTGCCCACTTTCACCTCCTCACACAATGCCTTCTTAGCATTTTAGCTAACCCCAGAACACTTGATCCTTAGCAGGAGCAAGGAAATAATAACAACAATAAAATACAACCTTCATTAAGGACCAGTTCCTGAACTAAGGTTTGACAAAGATTCTCTCTTCCAATCCTCATGACAACTCTATGGGAGCCTCAAAATTTCTACTAAACATGCAAAAGTATAGGCACAAATACCTAAATCATGTCCAAAGATCAAAGATCTGAGCACGTGGCCAAGCTGGGATTGAAATCTGAACAGAACATCTGGGTTGGTCCCTGCTTTGCATTCCACCTCAATGAGTTGTTGCATTTTGAGTATTCCAGCAGATGAAAACAACGTAGAATTACACTGAATTATTTCTTTGCAAGAAACCTAAAGATCTAAAGCAAAATTTCGAAATCTACAGTGACAGAAGAAGGCAATTCTGGCAATTAAGAATAAACCTGAGTGTAATGAAAGAGATTTTAAAACACAAGCAGATTAGGAAGGGGTCACGTAATATAAATAATCCCAAGTGTCAGGGAATATTTATTTATTTTATTAGAGACATAGAGATACAAACATTTGAAAAGCACTCAAAAAAGAAAGCTGGCCTTCATTCCTATCCTGTAGATCATTTCTAACTGGCTTCCTCTCTTGCCCTTGTTAAACTCCTAATCCAGATAAATGTTTAGTCATTTTACTTTATCAGAGAATGTCCAAGTACCTGGGCTTAAGCCTTCACTTCATGCCCAAAAAAGGATCACATTTCCTGTGTTATGCTGGCTATTTCTGATAGCGGAATCTTCAGATACTTTTCTTGCGGGTCCCATGATCTAAGTCTGTTTTTAGAAGAACATTTTTCAGCTTAAATAAATTAAGAGCAATTTAGCTTCATTTGTTATTAAAGATTCTGAGGGTTTTTTTTTTCAGGACCCAAACTTCACTCTATTTATAAGTTTTCACCTTTTAAGACTAAATTGAGTTGTGAATTTATGGGTTATCCTTAAATATACTAAATTTGTTACTGAGTATCACCAATCTGATGGGGTGAAACACAGTGAGTGGTGGGAAGGCCAGTAATTATAAAATCCTCTATTTTCCAGATCACAAGATATCTAAAAATGGTTCGACATTTTATGGTGTAAAAAATATGGTATGATAATATTTTAGTTTCTCGTCAAATATAAACCCATCTAAGAAATAGATTGAGGTAGTTTGGCTAATTTTCAAATGTCTGACTCTCTGAACGTCGACCTTTTCCACTCTTTACTTTCTTACAAAATCATAACAGATAACAACAACTCTGAAAGATGCACTTTGGAAAATCCAAAAAAAGAATGGAGAAAAGCCCCCCCCACCCTTGCACTCTATCAGTCAGCTCCGACTGTGAAAGCAGATAAAAGGAGGGCTGAGTGACATCTGGTCCTTGTCAATGGGGGGGGAGGGGGGCGGAGAGGTGCTAGAATGAGGGGCACATTTGCTGGAAATCAAGAAATTGGGCATAATTTCTGGACTTGCTCAGTATGTTATTGTGTGACCTTGCATGAGTAATAGCCCTTGGTTCTACAAGGCACAGAAAGAAATGTACTTATCCAATTAACCATTCCTTCAACAAACATTCACCCACTATACCCCAAGCACAGTGCTAGAAGTCAGTGGTAAGTTTGAGTTGGTTGCTGGTCGACCTCTATCCAAACACAACTTCTCCCACACAGAGTAAGCCTTGTTTCTGTCTCAGGCTCCCCTTCGATGGCAGATCCCCCCAGTATCTGAGCTCAATTGCTGACAAACAGCAAAAGGAGTGCTGCTATATCCCAGTGGAAACCTTTCTCTAATTGTAAAAATCAATAATAAAATGAATACTTTAGGTTACCACAAGTGCACTGCATTTTTTTTTCTTCAATTCCTGCTTTCCCTGATAGTTTTAGTTGCTTATTTTCTAAGAGTAGGGAGGACAAGAATCGCTGTCACAGAGAACATGACAAAATTTTAGAACACAGAGGACTAATTATGAGTGTTGAGCAGGCACAGTAGTAGCTTTTCTCATTAAGTTGGAAACTATTGAGTTTTAACTTAAGTGAAATCCAGAAGAGGAAAAATTCCAATATAAAATTCTTATGGAAAGGTAGCTGTAGCGATCTCAAAGCCATGGACATGCTAAAACAAGACAGAACAAAATAAAAAAAACAGGGTGAGTTAGGTGAGCATATTCTACCCAAGTACAAAAGCAAACCAGGTTGAACTAAACAGTGGTTAACGCCAGCTGGTTATCTGTGAGAAAAGATACCTAGCCACTACATTCTTTTAGACTTGCTTTAAATTGTTTCATAAATAGTTTATAGATAGTTTATCAGTTGAAAAGAATCTTAAGATTTATTTATTTAAGACAGAGGGAGAGAGAGAGCAGGGGGAGAGGGAGAGGGAGTCAAGCAGACTCCACACTGAGAACGAAGTCTACCTTGGGGCTCGATCCCAAGACCCAGAGATCATGACATGAGCTGAAATCAAGGGTTGGATGCTTGACTGACTGAGCCACCCAGGCACCCTGAAAAAAATTTTTTAAATTGAATTCTATTATCATAGAATAAGGACAACAGAATGGAAAATTGTGGGATTTCTTTGACTCAGATGCCTTTGGACGAAGATCCAAATAGCAGCTACCCTAACTTCAGAAAAGTGAAATAACCAGCCCCTGGGATAATCTTGCAGTCCCAAACCTGCAAAGTGTAGTTAAAGGTGAAGGTTCCTCTCTCAGTCACCATCGCAGACATTTGCTCACCTTCAGAGTCACGACCGTTACTCCAACCCCACGTGGATCACCTGTATCCTTAGAAAGCCTCTGAGTTAAATTATGGTCATGCTTTTGCTCTAATTGCAAATGACTAGTTTGTTACCCTTTAAACTTTAACCAACCAAATCATAGATCTAGTGTGCTTTGTTCACTGAGGAATATTGGTCAGAAAGTACAGAATACCAAAGGTATTAGAAACTGGGTTGCTGTTCTAGATATGTCTGAATGATTTAGAATGTCTCTCTAACTGTGGACTAAAACATTGGGCCTAACCATTCACTGCATTTTTTTAAAAAAGATTTTATTTCTTTATTTATTTGACAGACAGAGATTACAAGCAGGCAAAGAGGCAGACAGAGAGAGGTGGAAGCAGGATCCCTGCTGAGCAGAGAGCCCGAGGCAGGGCTCAATCCCAGGATGCTGGGATCATGACCTGAGCCCAAGGCAGAGGCTTTAACCCACTGAGCCACCCAGGTGCCCCCATTCACTGCATTTTATCTACATATCCAAACTGTTGGACAGTCATCCTTAAGCATTAATCTTGTAGACAAACAACGAAAAGGCCTACACCTGAAGGAAATACGAAGTGTCGCAAATCCAAGTCGCCAAACATTTGTGATAAGTACATCAAGACCGGGATATGATCTTCTCATACCAACAGAAAGAGTATGATCTACAGTCATGATCAAGAAGACCAGCAAACATCGTCGTTACCCACATGTAGACATTTTCACCTCTTGCCATAATTACTGGTTTACCAGACCATCTTAAGAGCAGAGTCTATGATTTGTTCATTGTCATATTCTCAGTGCCTATATTGCCTGGTAAAGAGTAAACGATCCTTGAGTGTTATAGAAGTGGCATTTTTTGGATGGATTTATGGATTACATTGGAAGAGCTATATTCAGTGGTCAGAGCCCGGGAAGGATGATGGAAGTTCCCCTTCCAAAAATCCTTTCATTTTGTCTATCAGCAAGTACTGGCCAGGCCAGCAGAGGGCAGTGTGACAAACTATGGAACAGGTTTCATGGAGGACATAATGATTAAAGACCACGAGAGAGCAAGAGATTGTTGTTGTCTGAAACCTTCAGGTTATTGTCATCTGCCTGGTGCAGGATATTACTACCACTCCTCTTTCCTGAAAAATAGTTTGACACAGGGTGTTAGCATGATTTTGTCTGACCAGTAGGGGGTTCAGGAAAGAAAAAAAACCCTGGTTTCTGGCTGAATGCCCAAGTCAAGGAGAGGGTATCACTTTCCCAAAGTGACTTGGTTTCCTCAAGACCATGAGATGAACATACAAAGAGCCATGACCGATCAACATATTGTCATATGGCTTTTTAACAGAAAGCATTCCCTAGGTTCTAAAGAGAGATTTCATGCTTGTGAAAACAGGACCATAAATAGAAGAAGTTACTTCAAACAATCCTGAATGATTTAGTGTGTTTCTGACAAGAGGAAAGACAAAGGGCATTTATTTTGCCTGCCACGAACACCAGAAGACACTAACATTATTTTTGGCAACGAGGAAGAAAATGCAAATCATTGTCATAGTTCATCCCCAAACCCTGCATGCCCATTCATTTTCTAGAACATGTGGAAGTATTTTGACCATTCTTCTTGGAGTGAAGTACCAAAGGTGATTCCGAAAGCAACGCTTTAATAATTCTGAAATCTCATTTTAATAATTAGGGAAATGTTAAAAATATTGCTTGTTGGAGACAATGTACCTTTGAGAATGCTCCTTAGCACCCTAAGTACCATGAACATTTATTATCTACAGCATGCGACACACTCAGTCTCATTTGTTACTGTCTTCAAGGAATTCTATTTTCTTAACACCTAGATTGAGTGTACAGAAAACAGAAGTTTAGCTGATGGAGTCCACTGTCACCTTCTTCCTCTCTCAAGCTCTGATTGTCCCTGGCACTTAAAAAAAGTAATTTCAACAACATTTATGGATTCCTTACTAAGGGCCTGGCATTGGGAAGTGCATAGAAGAAGCTCAGAATTTGTTCAGCCTTAGGGAAATTCTGCAAAATTGGGGTCTAAGAGTTAGGAGGTACTGTCTAAAGATGTTCTAACACAATGTGGAATACATTATGATGGTATACTTTATATGTCAACTTGACTGGGCCAAATGGATATGGTCAAACATTATTCTGGGTGTGTCTGCAAGGCTGTTTCTGGATGAGACTACCATTTGAATCCATGGACTGAGTAAAGAAGATTGCCCTCCCTAATGTGGGTGGGCCCTGTCAAATCAGTTGAAGACCTGAATAGAACAAAAGGGCTGACTCTCTCCTGAATAAGAGGAAACTTGGGGCACCTGGTTGGCTCAGTTGGTTGAGCCTTCAGCTCAGGTCATGATCCTGGCCGGGATCAGGTCCCACGTCGGGCTCCCGGCTCTGTGGGGAGTCTTCTCCCTCAGACCTTCTCCCTTCTCATGCTTTCTCTCACTCTCTCAAATAAATAAATAAAATCTTAAAAAAAAAAAAGAGGGAACTCCTCCTGCCTGACTGCCTTTGAGCGAGGACATCATTCCCCCCCCCCCCTTTTTTTCCTGCCTTTGGGTTTACACTGAAATATTGGCTCTTTTTGAGTCTCAACCCTACTGACTTTTGGACTAGAATTGCACTATTGACTTTCCTAGGTTTTCAACTTGCTCACTCACCTTGCAGATCTTGGGATGTACCTGTTTTCATAATCACATGAGTCATTTCCTTATGATAAATACCACACCCTTCTATGTATGCAAATAAACATACATGCTATTGGTTCTGTTTCTCTGGAGAACCCTGACTAATACATATACCTAGGCCCAGACTGGAGAAGTGACCCATTCACTACCAACCTGGGGAACTCAGCATTCCAGTGTCAGATGGAAATTGATCAAGGGAATGACTTGGGGAGAATAGGATGAAGTTTTCTTCCCATAATCACCATAATGAACTTACTTTAATAATTGAGAATGCCATGTACCAAAAACCCAAATCCATCTCCAGGGTTCATCAATAAAATATAAAAGAGATTTTTCTCTTTTAAAAAATAAAAGGATTTGAAAGGAAGTCACTCTGGCTTTAGCAGTTTGTTTCCTTTTGGTTTTATTTATTTTTTTGGTAAAAGATCTTATTTATTTGACAGACAGAGATCACAAGTAGGCAGAGAGGCAGGCAGAGAGAGAGGGAAGCAGGCTCCCTGCTGAGCAGGGAGTCCAATGTGGGGCTTGATCCCAGGACCCTGGGACCATGACCTGAGCTAAAAGCAGAGGCTTTAACCCACTGAGCCACCCAGGTGCCCCTCCTTTTGGTTTTTAAACCAACACAGATTTTTAACAGGTTGATGGTCTTATCTTTTTGTTTAGTATAGAGAGGACTGGATCTTAGTTCAAGGAGTGGAGTGGGAAAATTGGCAGAGTGAATGTACTCCACAAAATTTGCTTATGTTCCCAGAGTTGACTATGCCCTGTCCCCAAGTCAGTTCTATCCCACCCCTCCTACCCCCACAATCAGGTTGCCTGGAACTTTGGCTTGACATCTAAAGGACAGTGTGTGTGTGTGGGGTGGTGTATGCTGAAGCAAATGTATTGTGTTTTTTTTCTTTTCTTTTTCATTCAGGAGTATCCCTAAAAAATCATTAAAGACACAGAATTATCTTAGCACTTACATTCACTCTGCTTATTACTGGAAAGGACACAATGTTATTCCAGTTCTTGATGCTTATTTTATGTTCTTTTAGAAGAGACAAATCTTTATTATTTAAAAAAAATTCATCCTTTCTTCTGAGATATTCTAGCTTTCTAACTTTTCTGGTAAAGTCAAAGTACTCTAGCAATAATTTCAGATACTAGGATACTCTCCAACAATTTCTAACCTTGAGGAATATATGAACAGAAAGGACACCATATAGGTAGTGGTAAGATGAGTTCTGACATTAGATAGACCTGGATTTTAACACTGTTGTTTACTATGTGCTCTTGAGCAGGCTTCTTAATGTCTGTGACCCTCAGTTTCCTCTTCTGTACAATGGGTCTATGATAGTACATGCCTCACAGAGTTGTCACAAGAAAGAACTGAAGTAATATATCTATGTGTTTAGTATAGAAATGGACATGTAGCAAGTTTTCAGAAGAGTTCGTAAACAGTCATGCTTACAAAATAAGACTTAAATACAGTGAAAATTAGACATTATAAAATATAATAATCTGGTATTGTATATGGTGTTCCCCAATATCGCCTTAACTTCCGAAGTCACAAGCTGCATTTCCAAAGCTAAGGTCAAGTACTTGGTGTCTTTACTTGACAAAGAAATTTAGCTTTGTCATAAACAATAATATTTATGAAATCAAAGATCTAATGTGCTGGTTAGATTTTTTCTAATGAGCAACAGAAAACTAAAACTGTTAAAAATTTTGTCTGTATGTCCCTTAGAACCATCTCATACCTCCCCCGAGGTCCACATGTCACATTTTAGGAACAAAGGGATAACAAGTAAGTGGGTATAAGGACAAACAGATAAAGATAAACTGAGGAAGGCTTTGTGGAAGAGGAAGATTAGAGCAGGGGCTTGAGGATAAATAAATCAGAAGACTCCTACAAGAAACAATTGTTGAGTGAACTAATCATGGTATCACCTGGTCCATTAGACTCTCGTGTATCAGTGAGGCAGGGTCACAGAATACAAATGTGTGTTGACATTCTTGACTTGATTTGTGGTCCCCTGGCTGATCAGAGACAACATATGCAGAAAACCTACAGACATTTTACTCTAACCTTTTATGTGGGATCGCTAAAAATGGAACAAAACAAAACAAAAAAACAACAGCACCTAATTATTTGGATAAATGCTGTCCAACTCTTCCACTTTCTGGATGTGTGTCCTGGGCAAATTATTTTCTAAGTTTTTTCTTCATCTGTAAAATGGAAATAATATTCGCTTCACAAGTTATTGTCGGGATTAAAGGAGATAACACATGTGAAGTCTTACTCATGGTGCTGCCAAGTTCTCAAGAAATGGTGGCTACTATTATCATTATATTATTATTATTATAGTTTTGACAACTAAGTTCCAAGAAAAATAACAGCAATTCTCTATCTGGCAGAGGAAATATTCCTATAGACTCTCTGCAGGTACGTGTGGATACGTCTAAGTCAACTTAGTCACCTCTGAAAGAAGCACACAGTAGTTAATCTTCACGCTTCTGATGATCCATGAAACATGAGATCCTGGGCACACTCTCTTCTCTACAGGACCCTAGGAACTTTCAAATGGAATTCTGGTGGAACATGAGATGAGTCAAAAGACTATGTTTGTCTGTGCTTTGCACCCTGGGGATTCACTTAGATATTATAACAGATGTGCTAGTCATTGGAGAGAGGAGCAAGGTGTGGTTTCCTGAAAGCTCTAAGGAACTAAGAAATCTGCAAACAATACGGGTGATTTACAGGAGCTTTTGGAACAAGTGCGAGGGGACTCAATTACACTGTGTCCACCTGTCAGCTGTAGTAAAAGAGCAGTCATATTCGTGACTTGGTTTTGCTGGTTTTCGATTTGCACGAACTACCATAACCATGAACAGTCACTTCAAGGGAATGGATCAGAACCAAGAGAGTAAGGCCTTAAAGTCGGAGAAAATCCACATGTGCAAATATGGTTTAATAGAAAGAGTATTTTACGAATATGTTAAAAAATAACAATTTCTTAGTATCTCTAAAGCTTCTCTCTCTGAAGAACTCGAAGTATTTTACAAAAACAAATAATAATATTCCTGTAAAACGGATATGAGGATAGAACTCCTGTTTTTGTAAAGGAGAGCAATGAGGTGAATTTCTGCCAGCTTTACCTCCCTCCCGAGTTTCATAGTTTGAGCATTATGTTGCCTATAGCAACTGTTTAAATCAAAGCAACCTGAAATATTATCAGCAGGGCATGGACAAAAGACTGTCAGCTCTTTAAATGGAGTCAGAGCAACTTTGGTCACCTGTCCTCCAAAGCCAGAAACCACTGTGTCTTGGGCTTTGACTCACCTTTTTGGTGACTCCTCCCACAAAAATCTGACTTAACATTCCATTTTCTCCTCTCTTCTTTCTAAAACAACCCTATCCAGCATACGCCCGTGACCACAGGTCACTCATTTATATGCAGATAAATGAGTAGTATGCGGAGTCAATTAATATCCCAGTTTGAGAGTGTTTGATTGATGGACAATCAGGGGCCCCCACAGCGCCAGCGGGCTGAGCTGCTTTATACCGTCCCAAAGCAGGCAGTAGAGTGACCTTGCAAGAAGTGTTGAAGTGAAAGATGAATGGAATTGAAATACTGCGGGCTCTGGGTCATGCCTGAGAATCCTTTTAAAATGTGACCTGCTCGTTGAACATTCTGGAAATTCTTTTCCCGGCCTTGGCTTTGATGCCACTCTCTGACAGAGTAGTGTGTTTACAGATAGTACTATGAAGAGAAGAGGAACATTACCAGAGCCATGGCATTAGGCTAGATAAGTCAAAATTTCAGGAAAATTATTAGGGATGAAAAGCTCACACTGAGTCATCCTCACTGATGAGGAGGAAGCATTATTCCCACCTACAGGCTGTTTTGTGGGTAGGAGTCAACCAGATGACTGGTTGTGGGGGGTGACAGAGCCTTGAGGCTGAGTCTACCTGCCACAAACAAATCCAGAATGTACTGGTAGTGAAGAATGAGCACAATAGACAGCCCTTACTCCCCCTCTGTCATGATTCTTTTTTTTTTTTTTAATATTTTATTTATTTCACAGAGAGACACAGAGAAAGAGGGAACACAAGCAGGGGGAGTGGGAGAGGAAGAAGCAGGCTTCCCGCTGAGCAGAGAGCCCGATGCGGGGCTCGATCCCAGGACTCTGGGATCATGACCTGAGCCAAAGGCAGAGGCTTAACAACTGAGCCACCCAGGAGCCCCAATTGTTGTGACCCTTTAACATAGATGGTTATGATTCCAGAAGCCTGGCATCTTTGTCAGAGAGTTGGCCAATAACCAATGGAGGACAGACTGCTGGCAGTCTTCTGACAGGATTCTTTTGTCACAGCAGTAGGGTCAAAAGTGGTTAGAGAACAGGTAACCAAGTCCGTTGACCCTGAGAACCAACCACACATCTGTCCCTGGACGGGTGCAAACCTAACTAAAGAAAGAAAGGGAAAACCCAAGCCCCAAATCCTTTATCATCTTGATTACATCCCTAAAAAAGCTGCTTGGAAATCTCATCTTTCCTTTTTCTAAAATGTTTGTGTAGCCTCTCAGATCTAGTTCATTCTCCAGCTGCCTGTCTCAGAGAAACACTGACTATCCACCCTCCGCCAAGTACCAGGAATTATCTTTGTTTCCCTGCCTACCTACCACTCAGTAGCCTCTAAGGTGAGCATTGCTGTCTCAGCATTTCATTTTTGAGAAATCTCTAGGGGAGTTAAGAATTTACTACATTTTGAAGAAGAGGGAGCTTGGATGAAGAGTCAAGTCCATGTGACCTCACGCTTATCACTTTTATCCGCCTACAAGGTCACCCCCGACTCTGGTATTTGTGGCTGAGGTTCTTCTCATAAGGGCTTCATACACTTGCCCTAGGGCAATGCCGATTTGTGGGGTAATTCCCAGGGCGGATTGGGTGAGAGCTGCACCAAGAAAAGGAGATGATTACGAAGAGTCAGAAAAAAACCCGAGGCTTTCCTGCGCGGAGTAATGCCCTCACCTCTGCCTCTCCAGCGCTGCCCTCACTGACACCCCTCAGGGGATGGAGGCTCCTTGGAGAACCACATCCCCCTTGCCTCCCTTTCTGAATATCTTTCCTCCTTTTTTTCCCAGAGGCGTGACATTGGTCATTTGTTTCAAGAAGAAATTTTGGGGGGCACCAAAATTGGGTGGTTCAGTCGGTTGGGCATCTGACTCTGGTTTTAGCTCAGAACATCTCAGGGGCGTGGGAGGAGGTCCCGCATCAGCCCGGAGTCTGCTTGAGATCCTCTTTCTCTCCCTCTGTCCAACCCAGCCACCCCCCAACCACCACACACATGAGTTCTCTCTCTCTCTCTCTCAAATGAATAAATAACTCTTTTAAAAAAGAGAGAGAGAGAGATAGAAAGCTTTCGGGGTACCTGGGTGGCTCAGTCAGTTAAGCGTTTGACATCAACTCAGGTCACAATCCCAGGGGCCTGGGATCGAGCCCTGTGTCAAGCTCCCTGCTCTGTAGGGAGTCTGCTTTCCCTCTCTCTCTGTCCTTTCCCCTGCTTATGCTCTCTTTCTCTCCAATAAACATTTTTTAAAAATTAAAAAAAGAGAAACTTTTTGTATTAGACAAGTAAAGGATTCTCAGTTACTCTGACAATGTTGGACCCTGGCTGGAAAGCAATGAGTGGTCTGTCCATCTATCTATGGCAGGACTTATTCTGATAAGAAGAGTCCCCAAAGAAAGACAGAAAGATGGATGGATGGATGGGTGGGTGGTTAGATAGATGGACAGATAAATGAATAGACAGATGTAGATGGATATTGATATTTTTTTTATTTTAGTCCTGCAAATTTGATTAACTTTCAAACACTAATAGAAATCTAAATAAAAACTTGAGGGTGTGCCAAGTCAGTTAAACGTCTGCCTTCTGCTCAGGTCATGGTCCCAGGGTCCTGGGATTGAGCCTTGCATTGGGCTCCCTGCTCAGTGGGAGGCCTGCTTCTCCCTCTCCCACTCCCCTTGCTTGTGTTCCCTCTCTCGCTGTCTCCCTCCCTCTGTCAAATAAATAAATAAAATCTTAAAAAAAAAAAAGAAAGACAGTATGGATATTTCTCAAAAACTTAAAAATAGAAATGCCACACAATTCAGTAATTCTGGGCATTTAGATGAAGAAAACAAAACACCAATTTGAAAAGCTATATGCACCCATCCCCCTGTTCACTGTAGCGTTATTTACAATAGCCCAGATATGGAAGCAACTTGTGTCCACTCAGAGATAAATGGATAAGAAAGATGTGAGATATCGATATCTATATCTAATAGTAATATATCTATAATATATAATATATTAAAGTTATATATATATATAAAAGTGTTATATATGTATATGTATATATGTGTATATATATATCTGAGATATATATAATATATATTATAATAATATATAATATTATTATTATTTATTTTATTTATTATATTATATTATTATATATATTATATTTATATATACAATATATATACATATATATTATGTATATATATTACAATATATATTATATAATATATATATATCTCAGATATATATATACACATATATACATATACATATATATATATAATCAGAAAAAACCATCTTGTCATTCGGGACAACATGGATGGAGCTGGAGGGTATTATGGTCAGCAAATTAAGTCAGAGAAAAGCAGACACCATATGATTTTGCTTATATGTGAAATCTAAAAAAAACAAAACCAACCAACCAACCAAACAAAACAGAAAGAGACTGATAAATACAGAGAACAAACAGTAATTGCCATATGGGAGGTGGGGGCGGGGAGCTGGGAAATGGGAGGAATAAAAGGGATTAAGAGATATAAACATCCGGTTATAAAATAAATAAGTCACGGGAATAAAAGCCACAGCATAGGGAATATAGCTGATGTAGTAACTCTGTCCGATGACAGATGGTAACTACACTTCCGGTGAGCATTTCAGAATGCATATAGATGTTGAATCACAGCTACGTTGTACACCTGAAATGAATATAATGCTATATACCGTCTATATTTAACATTAAAAGTTAAAATTTTAAAATTTTATTTTTTATTTTTAAAGATTTTTATTTATTTGTTTGGCAGACAGAGATCACAAGTAGGCAGAGAGGCAGGCAGAGAGAGAGGAGGAAGCAGGCTCCCCGCTGAGCAGAGAGCCCCATGTGGGGCTCAATCCCAAGACCCTGGGATCATGACCCGAGCCGAAGGCAGAGCCACTGAGCCAGCCAGGTGCCCCTTAAAATTTTTAAAAATTAAAAATTAAAAGTTAAATTGTGATGGTTGTATAAATGTGCAATTGCCACTTGCCAAAGATTTTATTTATTAATAAGGCACCCAGTAAGATGTTACCACTGCTTCAAATAAGAATGTTTAAAAATATATACATAGATTCCAAAAGAAATTTACAGATCAAAGTAAAAGTGGTCAATACTGATGGCAATACTCAACAGCCTCTCTAAATAATTTGCATTTAAAAATATTTTATTTAGGGGCATCTGGGTGGTTCAGTGGGTTAAGCCTCTGCCTTTGGCTTAGGTCATGATCTCAGAGTCCTGGAATGGAGCCCCGCATCAGGCTCTCTGCTCAGCGGGAAGCCTGCTTCCTCCTCTCTCTCTGCCTGCCTCTCTGCCTACTTGTGATCTCTCTCTCTCTCTGTCAAATAAATAAATAAAATCTTTAAAAAATATTTTATTTGTTTTAGAGAGAGAGAACTTGCATGTACACAAGTGGTGGGGGGTAGAGGGGGGAGGGAGAGCGAATCTGGAGCAGACTCCCTGCTGAGCACAGAGCCCGATCCCTGTGTGAGGCTCAATCTCCTGACCCTGAGATCACAACCTGAGCTGAAACCAAGAGTCTGATATTTAACTGACTGGGCTTCCCAGGTGCCCCTACATAATTCACATTTTTATGAACAGAAACACTTGTATCACTACTGCTCTTCTAACTTCTGGAGTTGTAAAATAGCCCGAGACAATGACAGCTGGAGGTCATGCAGAAGGGTGCTCTGGATACTGTATAATTTTTTTCCACTATAAAATCTTTCACAGTTCTTCTAGATCTTTTCCTCCTTCATTCTCCAAAGAAAGTAATTCTAAACATATATTTATTGTAGTTCAGGCTTATTAAAAACTGGGACAATAATGAACAACAGCACAACATAGAAAATCAGGAGGTAACTTGGAATTGAGTACTGGGTGTCACTGTTACCCCTCAAGTCATTTGTAGCACAGGGACGTTCGTGGTGACCATCCTTCTCTTTGCAGAAAGGTCATCCTCACCAACCTTCGCTAGTCTCTCTATCCAGATAATTTCCCTTTCTTAACTACTGGAGGCCAGCCTCTCTCTTTCTCCCATCTGGACTAGCATTTATTTGTAGACTCTAATGGCCTGTTAGGTGTTTTCCCATATAAAGGCCATTTTCCCACTTAAACAGCTTCTGTCCTTCTAGGGCAGTCGGTCCCAAACTCTGCCGGCTTTGACAATAAGAGCATTTTTCTCCCACTTACACAAGCCCTTAGGCTCTTTGGGAACATCTTTGAAATCTTCAACACTTCGCACACAGTGAGTCTTCAATAAAAGCCTGTTATTTTACAATTCAGGTAGACTGAACCAAAAGAGTTGACACTGAACTCCATCCCTCTTTCCTTGCACTCTAGGTATCAGCTTTGCATGTCAAAATCTGATCTGGCTCGTGACTCAAAGTCTTGTGGAGGGTATGTTATTCTTAGCGAGGAGAACTCACTCTTGATTAATGTGAAAAAAGATGATCTCTTCCCATCTCAAGTACCCTGTCAGCAGCCCACCCTCCCCACCTAACCTGTGGGTGGTGGGTAAGGGCTACACGTGAAACCTGGCTCAGAATTTGAAATAATCAGAAGGCTAAAATATAATTCAAGCACAATGCTTGTTTCTTGTTCTTTACATCATTGCTATTTGGTGTATTTCCAGGATGTAATAAGCTTAACACTCAACTCTGTTATTGCAGAAGTTATGCTTTCTATTTCTGTACTTAAAAAAAAAAAAGCACCCACTTAGGGAAAGATGAGTTCATTTACAAGAGAATTGTAGCAAATACAGAGACATTCTTTTTTTTTTAAAAAAAGATTTTATTTATTTATTTGACAGAGATCACAAGTAGGCAGAGAAGCAGGCATAGAGAGAGGGGGAAGCAGGCTCCCTGCTGAGCAGAGAGCCTGATGCGGGGCTCGATCCCAGGACACTGGGATCATAACACGAGCCAAGGGCAGAGGCTTTAACCCACTGAGCCACCCAGGTGCCCCAAATACAGAGACATTCTTGATAGGGAAGTCCAAACTGAAGACTAGTAAGAAGACCCACTGAGAACCAAGGATAATATTTGAACCAAGGATAATATTTGCTTCTAGGTTACAAAAGTGTAAACTTTCTTCTTTTTTTTTTTTTTTTAGGTTGTAAACTCTAGTACCTATTGGGGTAGAGGGAGAGGTGAAAAATTAAGTATGTAAAGTGGGGCTCCAGAGGGAATATTGTGTAAACACTGGCATAAATGGCATTGCAAGGTGAAGGGCAAGTGTGTCCTATAAAGTCTACAGCTGGTATTTGGCAAATCTATGGTCTACAACTTGGGAGTGAACAGGCCAGATGCTCTCCAGATTTTCATGAGCTTTCTGAAGGAAGAAAAGAAGGGGGTACTATATGCTAGGATCCTCACCTACCTTTAATCTTCACACCTGTCCTAGGGAACATTCCTGTCATCAATTTGGAGATGGTGAAAAGTTCACTCGCTTGTCCAAGGTCACACCACTCAGAGCCCAGGCTGGAATACAGGCTCCTGTGATCTGACACCATATACCCTCATTCTATTCTACCTTCTATTATATGCTACAGCTAGAAGATTGGTTAAGAAGGATATAATCTTCAATGTACTCGGGAATTCAGAAAACATTATGTTTAAGAATATTTAGAGCATAAAATTGTAGGGAGAAGGAAAAACAAGAAATAATGACCAGTTCTGACATCCAATCAATATAAAGGATTTCCTGTTTTGTTTCCTTTCATGTGTTTCAATGACCCGAGCTACTCTCCATTCTCATTGTTAACACCCTTGCCCAAGCCCTCAGTACCACATGCCTAAAATGCTGTAGCAACTTCTCCCTGGGCTCCAGGACTCAACCAACACGGCTCAAGCCTTCATGCCCCACCAACGCCCACACACTACTTGCCTCTGATGACTGGGCTGTCCTCCCCGAGGCTCTGCTTTTGTTCTCTTTCCAATTACTCCTTCTACTCTGCCCAAGCTCCAGCTTCCCCCGAAGCCATCTCAGACTGGCCCATCTCTCACAGACTCCCCTCTTCCCTGATTTTTGTACTTTGTGCTCTGCCATGTTAGTTCTATTTCCTTATGTAGGGGATAATCTCTTTGAAGCGACCGAGTCTCAAGATGGGGCAGGTAGCAGGTCTTCACAGGGGCCAGCACAGTGCTGACCTCACAGCAAGAGGTCAATACAGGTCAGTGGACTCATTCATTAATGTCAGAATAGTGACAGAGGCCAAATAGGCTTTGAAAAGTAACTAGGTGCCTTGTGTGAAGGATACAGGGGAAGGAAAAGAAATTTAAAAGGTGCTCCCAGGGTTGATCAAATGCAACAATATTTGAAAATGATTTTGGAGCCTCTGACCAAAGCTCAAGGATATCAGTATAAAACATCTTAATAAATTCTCCTTTACAATATTGCTTCTCACAACAGTTAGATGTTCTTCAGAATCGCTCTGCACCCTCCCAGCCTCGCTGTCCTCCTCAGAGTTCCCAGCCCCCAGGCATGGGTAGGGCCTCACAGGTACCACCAACTACTAAACCTGGATGACGATGGGCCTGCGACAGTCACACGTGTGGTAGATAACAGATGAGAAATGAAGTGTGCAGACCTGAAATTCTTGTCACTGATTCCATGAGGGACTCATCCAAAGTGGCAGATGGGACATTTGGGCAGCAATCCAGCACCTGATGGATGGAGACCCAGCCTAGGCTGCCTGAGTTAAGGTCTTCTTGGAGGAGCTCAAAGAGTTGATGCTGCCAGTTCAGACAATCAACATATGAAAAGAGCAAGAGAGAATGCAAATTGCAAATCTGCCCAGGCTCGTTTTCCAGGGATTCCAGGGGAACCCTTAGCTAGGACCTTGAAACTCAAAGAGGTGTTGACCTAGCCCCTAATGTGTGGTCCCACGTGCTTTTGGCAGGGCAGATTGTACAATCATGTTCACCTTGTCCCAGTTGCCTTTACTTAGGAACTCTCGATATTTACCCAACTGTCAGAAGATCCCGTGTGACCACTCTCAACCTATGCAGTTTCCCATTTCTTGGGTGACCTAAATGGGCTTTGACTCAAGCTTTTTTGTGTTCTGTCTCTCCTCTATGCACGATCAGTTCTCACTGCTCAGAGGTTTACCAGTTTCTCCATAAGTGACTTATCTGAGCTTCCTAAACATATAGACTTCCCAATATTGTTTTAAAATATTGGAAGGTTTTCCTCTTATAAACCCCCAAAGATTATACGTTCTAAAAAATGAATCCCCAGTGTTTGCTCAGTCCTTTGCTCATCCATTCATTCATTCATTCATTCACTTGTTCATTCAACACATACTTACTGAGCACTTACAACCTGCCAGGCACTGTGCTAGGCTCTAGGGAAACCATTCAATATTAGTAATTTTCCTCAAGGAGCTAATACTATATCTATAGAAGGACAATTTTTTGATTGTCTTATTATTTTCCTTAATCCTCATTGAAACACAAAGAATCATTTTGATCCCTTCAAATACTACCCCAAAGTAGTTCATAAATTTAAAGCCAACCAGTGATAATAGATAATTAATTATTATATTTTGCTTATCTTTAAAGAA
This sequence comes from Mellivora capensis, assembly GCA_004024625.1. Lineage (NCBI taxonomy): Eukaryota > Metazoa > Chordata > Mammalia > Carnivora > Mustelidae > Mellivora > Mellivora capensis. The sequence continues at coordinate 58,663 of PISX010006952.1, read as the reverse complement.
TGGTGGCAAGGTAAGGGACTCTCTGAAGCTATCAGGCTAAAACTTGAAGGAAGGAATTTCAGGCTGCCCCCTCCCAACATTTCAAAAAACCAGTCATCCAATCTGAAATCTGCGTATGTCCCAAGTTGGAATCCTATCATTTGGAGGAAAATTACATTATGGGAATCTATATACAATTGCGCCTTTCTACATAAAGCCTTTGTTCTAACTACTCTGTAATTTATAAAGCTATGATATTTTGTGAAACCCACCCTCAAAATACAGCCTGGGCAAAGCTGCTGATTAAAGGCAAATAGGGATATACTGGGTACAGGAGACCAGCACATTCTGAAATATTTGGAGATCGGGCCACAAAGCGAAGCACCCTAATCTTTTCTAAAATGATGACAGCCTTTTATCTACTGGTACTCAGAATCTGTTCAAAAAGGGAGCTTTGAACTCTGCGTTGGGCACGCTTCCCAGGAGTTCCACAATTCTTCCTCTGGCCACCTGCCAAGTAAGGAAAGCTCAAGGAGGCTGGGCTGTGGTTGTCTGAGGTGCTCGGAGAATTCTGGCTTCTGATTCTGGGGGTGTCCATCGTGTGTAGAGCTCTCTTTTTAGCCAACTGGAGGACTTTTTTTTTTTTTCTGAAAACAGTTTTGGCCCATGAACCAGGGTTCGGGTTCCAATTCTCCCACTTTACCTTCCTTAACAGTTAACCAAGACCTCCAGAGAAAGGAACAGCTGGGTTTCCATGTTAAATTAAGTGCCTGTGATAAGCTGTCCTGCTCCATGGTCAAACATTCCCTTCAAAAACAGAACACATCCTTAAGGTCGTGATCACCAAGTACTACCCTGTGAAATTAATGAGCAGTTTCAGCCAAAAATAATGCAGGACTAGGGCCCCTGGTTCCAGTGCTGTAGTATTGGCTTTACCAAAAAAGAAGAAAAAAAAGACAACTTGAAAAAATTATAGATATGTGTGAAATGCCAAAGTGAATGATATTAGCTAGGGCATATTGCTATTAAAATCTCAGTAGAGCAATGACTTAGTTTTTTGGAAACTTTAAAAACAATTCCTCCCATCTCAGTGGCCGATCAGCTCTAGAAAGTAAGGCATCCCCTTGCTTCTGCTAGTCTGTCCCAGTATCAGACTCTGTCCTCAAAGGAGGCCCAGGTCCCCAGAGGATGGTTCTTCGTCAAAAATAGCTTCCCTATATCATCTACCAACTCCCTATTTTGTTGGAATTAATACTCTCCGCTTTTAAGATGCAAACAACCTCGGTGGAGAATAAACATAGAGGACTTTTATCTGTAGCACCCACAGATTTAAGGCACCCCACAAATTCAGTTGCTCTGAGGAAAAGGAGGTTTTGAGGGGAGGGTGCAGAAGGGAAAGGAAAATGAGAAGGCGTTTCTGGAAACGGAATGTGAGGGCTGAGTGCTAAGGCTTTGACTAGTCCCAGGGGAGCATCAGCATACCGGCTTCCTTTCTTCTGGGAAGGGAGAAAGGGGGCATTCAGAGGCAGAAGGGGAGATGAGCCATTTCAGGGCAGAGCCTGTCTGGAATTTTCCTAGGCCCTTGGTAGCTGTCATCTCACCCCATAACACAGCAGGAAGATGTCCTCCCAGATGGTTTTCCCTAAGCAGAGAACTTCATCCTTTAAATTCTGTTGACTGATACAGAGCTTCCTAAAGTTCACTGAGAAGATGACTTTTGAGCAAAGGAAGGTCAGGGAGTATGTACCAGGTGGGTCTCTGGAGCATGGACTTTCCAGGCAAGAGAAGGAGGGCAGGAGGTCTGCAGGGAGCAAGCTTGGCAGGCTCAGGGAGCCGGAAGGAATGGAGAGATCAGGCTGGAGAAGGAAGGTCAGATTTCGGAAAGCTCTGGATGTGATGGTCAAGACTTGGGTTTTTATTCTCAGTGAGGTGGGAAGCGACAGAGGATTTTGAGCAGGGAAGTGTCATGATCTGACATAGACTGGAAAAGTTTCTGGCTGCTGTGGTGACAAGAGTCTTTCCTTAGGAACTACTACATGTGAGCGGTAGTAGTCTAGTACTTCTCAGTCTAGTACATCCCAAATCTAGTCTTGCTTCAGTCGAGTACATCCCAAATCAGCTTACTCCGCACACACACGTTCTTCTTTAGCAACTCCAGAAGGAGTATCTCAAAAGCATCCCAGACTAGGTATAAATCACGTTACATACTTTGTATTTGAATATCTGTTCTTATACAAGTTGACTAAAGTGTTGGAAACACTAAATACCTATCATTTACAAATATCTCGTAAAAGCTGGTTTGGCTTTATGTAAATCTGGACAATGAACTGACCTCGATTTCCTTACTTAACAAGTGAAACATTTGAACTAGTACATTCATTCATTCATTTTATCAAATATTTACTAATAACGATTCCTTTAAAAAAAAAAGATTTCATTTATTTGAGAGAGAGAGAGAGAAAGAACGAGCAGGGGGAGGGACAGAGAGACAAGCAGACTAGACTCCCTGCTCATGGGGGAGCCTACCTCAGGGCTCGATCCCAGGACCCTTAGATTATGACCTGAGCTGAAGTTGGTTACTTAACCAACTGAGCCACCCAGGTGCCCCATATTAATAAATATTTCTAATAACAGCAGGGATTATGCTGAGGAAAGGTCCTCTTTCTTTTCAAGGAGTTTGTATTCTACTGGTGAGAGATCAGAAGCAGTCTAAAGAAGGAAGTTATATTTTATGTTTTGTTTCGATGGGTTGAACTAAGTATATTTTACTTCTGGTAGAAAGGAGCTATAGATAGGGAGATACGGAAGATTCAGGAAAGCAGGAAGGAGATCTGCTCTCTGAGAGGAAGGAGCGCTGGCCCCCAGAGGCCAGAGAGAGGGGGTTAGGTCTTCCTTCATGATAAAATATTTACTAAAGGTCACAGGTTTGTTCCCAAGGTAAGAAGATTGGAAGGTGAGAGGATTATCACCGAAAAGGCTTCAATTTTCTCTCAGAAGCAGCAGGCAAGGTCACCGGCTAAGCATGAGAAGAGTGCTGTTGGGTAGAAGAATTGAGAAAAGCAGTGAAGTCTTGAAATAGCCACTGTGGAGAATGGAACAGGGAGTGCCCAGGGACCTAGGCCTCATGGTGCCAGGCTGTGCTTTTGGTGATTTTCGCTCTGAAGTGTTCAAATGAGGGGAGAACGCAAACAATTCCATTGGTCCAAGGTTGATCCAAAGCATGATGTGAAGACCATGGCTAGAGCAAAGCGGTCAAGACCAGTTGTCATGAAGAAGCACCTACTTTGGATGGATGGGAGGTGAGGGCAGGAGGGAAATTGGGGCAAAGGGATTGGATCCCTCACAGAGACACTGGCGGGTGTGGTGGGAATGCCTGAGGGGAAGGTGTAGTCAGGGAGTGCAAGGTTTGGATTTAAGATTTTACAAAGGAGCCAGCTGGAGGGGTCTGATATCTGGGGTCTGGTGAGGAGAGTGGAATGAGAGAAGGAGGTTGTCAGAGCTCAGGTGACTCAAGAACTGGGCGTTGGGAGTGTAGGGAGTAAGGCTGCTTACATGGAGTTTGAAGGCAGCTGGAATTCCGGCAGGGTTTTGGGCAGAAAGGACTGTGGTCCCTTGTAGCTCTAACATCATGTTATTGGGATAATAGGATCAATAACTAAGAAAATGATGACTTTGAGTGAGGTTCAGTGAGAGATACTAGGTAACAATTGGTTAAGAATTCCTTTCTTTTACTAAAGAAACTCAATGTTCATCTCCAAACGAGTATGACTGTGTGTCATGTCATAGTGGAAATGGGGTAAATTCTAATGCAGAAGTCAATCTGGCCACGCATTTCTCACCTGTGTGGCTTAATGCCTCCAAGAATCTTCCATTGTTTGTAAAACGGGAATAGCAATATTGACTTCCTGTGATCGCTGAGATTTTCATATACTCTGCCATATAGGACATGGATCCTAAGAGGATTTGCTTAGTAGCCTCTCCTTCCTTCTCCCCCCTGCAGGTCCTTCCCTGGGGCCATATGAGAGCTGCCACATTAAGAAGTCATGCCTGTCCCTGGACCCAGCTGATTAGTTCCAGGATGGGCACCCAGCCCAGGTGAAGCCAACATGCCACCCTCCAGCATTTTGCACTCCAACCAGAATGAGTATGGTTCGTCTTCCTCCCATGACTGAAATCCTGGGATGCAAAATGGAAAAGGGATCAGGGTTATTATTATTATTATTATTATTTAAGATTTTATTTGTTTATTTGACAGTGATCACAAGTAGGCAGAGAGGCAGGTAGAGAGAGAGAGGGAAGCAGGCTCCCTGCTGAGCAGAGAGCCCGAGGGGCTCGATCCCAGGACTCTGGGATCATGACTTGAGCTGAAGGCAGAGACTTTAACCCACTGAGCCACCCAGGCACCCCTATTATTATTTATTTATTTATTTATTTTTTTTTTTTAGAGAAATGGAGCTCGTCTGTAGATAAGAGCCAAGGTATCCCCTCTTTTGCCTGAACGGCAAAGGTGGCTTCCTTCAAGGTGTCACGGACACAATGTGGGAAAGTTAACCACAGAGCACCTGACCCAGTTCACGTGTTATACAATTGCTTTCATTTTTTTTTTTCTCAAGGCGCTGTCATATAGGAGAGGAATCAGGAGTCAAAAGTAATTTACATGATTTTTCAGACACCACAAGCACATGCATGCATGTGGCAGAGACAGAGAGACAGAGACAGAGAGGAGGTATTGAAAGACAGGCAAAGGCAAGAAGGAAGAGTAGGAGAAATCACAAATGAGGAGGCTTTTCCAGTTACCGGATGAACAAGTCAATAATGCATGTCCACGCCCCCACCAAAGAACCAAACATGCTCCCTATCCCTCCCCTCTCCATTAAGCCAAACTTTGTGGTGCTCCTCAGAAGGAAGACACAAAAGCATCAAAAATAGCTTAAAAGCAGAAGGAAATGAGAGAGGAAGCACAAGGATCTGCAACAGCCACAAGGAGCCAGCTAATGGCTAAAGTGCACCTGACAGTTCGCAAAACTTGGTCACCAGACTCTGCGAACAGATAAGAGTGTGAGAGACTGGGCTGAGGCTCAGCAGTGGGGAAACGTCTCATAAAACTTCGCAGCCCCGAGTCGCTGAGCGCTCAGCTTGGAAACTCGCAGCCTCGGCAGCCAGGAAGCCAGAAAACCAAGTGAGGGGAGAAAGCAGAGAGACCCATGTTGTACCGTGAAATGCAAATATGACAAACACCCATTAGATGGAGGCTTTTAACGGTGGAGGCAATTCCAAAAGAATCATCTACCACTGGTGTGATTACGTTCAATCCTCGAAAAATTTGCACAATGTGCTTCAATTTTGAAAATTGCCAATTTGGGTCTAAATGGCCTTTCTTAAAAAAAAAAAAAAAATCCTGCTTCACTACTATTTAACTCCATCTAAAGTTCCTTACAGTTCTCACCCAAGTTAAAAAAAAATTGCCTTAATTTTTTTTTTTTTGACCAGTTCTGTAGGGGACAAGTAAACACAGACAAATACAGATGGTGAATTTGTCAACCCTATGTTATAGGCACCCAGATGAATCAATACTTACTTTAATTTTCAATCTTATCATCAGCATAGTGACCAGAATTTTTCATTGTTCATAGAGAATGTAAGAGATCTCTGAGAGGTTGTCACCAAACCCCTCCAAGGCCATGGACTCCAGTTTTAGGCATGGGGAGCCCGAGGAGATAACCTGGTTAGGTTATTTCTTGCTTGGCTCTGCGTAGGGTGACCTGGCTGGGTGAGGGGGGAAAACTGCAGGCAGCTGTACTTCTGTGGCCATTCCAGCTCCAGAGGAAGGAGAATGGGCTGAAGGACTAGAAGGGAAGGGATAGAAGGATGGCAAAGTTTTGAGAGAAGGAAGGAAGGCTCATTGTCTCCTCATAGCTCATTGGAGGTAGAGCCTGAGGGAGAGGAAATAGTGTTCTTAAATGTCAACCACATAATACATATATATATTTGGGCTTCAAGGATCTCTTCAGAAGTATATAATGTGGCAACAAGTTTTTGGGTACAGCTGATTAAACAAAATGCTCTAGAAGGTATACTTAGGGTATACTTAGGCCCACTTCATATGGGATTTGTAATTAGAACCCCTGGGCCCTCTTCTCAACTCTGCCAATTCTGGGGACTTGGAGCCATCAGGGTGTGTTCCCCTATCTGTAAAATGGCGGGTGTGTGGGAGAGAGGACGCAATGCTCAAAGAGATTCACAAAGGACCCTGACAGAAACATAGACCAAGAAAAAGTGGCACCAGACAAAAACTAATTCTGGAAATCCTTTTGTAAATTGGGCAGGTTAACATGAACTTAGCCTTTACAAGAGAAATTCATGAAGCCAGAGATAAGATTTTTGAGAAGTGATTTCAAATAACTGCTGTGCTCTTCACAAACAGAAGTGAGCAGCTTGGCTTTATGAATAAATGGCCATTTACAGCTGTCATCGCCTAATAGGGCCACCTGCACGGCCTTCCCGACTGCCCACATGCACACTAAGATGGTCAAAGACACAAAGAATTTTCATACAAAAGAACCTTTCTTCTGGCCATTGAGTTGGACTGTGATTGAAGATCAATGCATTTAATATCATTGTCACACCAAGGTTTGATTTTTGTAGTGGCACAAGGAATGGAAGATTACCCTTTTTCACTTCAGAGTCATGCTGATTTCCTTGAAATATGTAGCACTTCACTGTTGCCCCGGGCAACTGATTTAATTCAAAGAGATCCTGCCTTTTGATTGACAGCTGAAGAAAGGTGAAGTTTATTGGTACTAGATTTTTTAAAAATATTTTTTAAAATTTAATTTTTGTGTGCGTGTTCCAAAATTCATTGTTTAGGCACCACACCCAGTGCTCCATGCTACTCGTGCTCTCCTTAATACCCACCACCAGGCTCAACCAACCCCCCACCTTCTCCCTTCCAAAACCCTCAGTTTGTTACTCAGAGTCCACAGTCTCTCATGGTTTGTCTCCCTCTCCGATTTCCCCCAACTCACTTCTCCTCTCCGTCTCCCAATGTCCTCCGCGTTATTCCTTATGCTCCACAAGTAAGTGAAACCATATGATAATTGACTCTCTCTGCTTGACTTATTTCACTCAGCATAATCTCCAGTCCTATCCATGTGGATACAAAAGTTGGGTATTCATCCTTTCTGATGGAGGCATAATACTCTATTGTATATATGGACCATATCTTCTTTATCCATTCGTCTGTTGAAGGGCATCTTGGCTCTTTCCACAGTTTGGCGACTGTGGCCATTGCTGCTATGAATATTGGGCTACAGATGGCCCTTCTTTTCACTACAGCAGTATCTTTGGGGGTAAATACCCAGTAGTGCAATTCCAGGGTCATAGCGTAGCTCTATTTTTAATTTCTTAAGGAATCTCTGTACTGCTTTCCAAAGTGGCTGCACCAGTTTGCATTCCCACCAACAGTGTAAGAGGGTTCCCCTTTCTCCAGATCCTCTCCAATACTTGTTATTTACTGTCTTGTTAATTTTGGCCATTCTAACTGGTGTAAGGTGGTATTTCAATGTGGTTTTGATTTGAAGCTCCCTGATGGCTAGTGATGATGAACATTTTTTCATGGGTCTGTTGGCCATTTGTATGTCTTCTTTGGAGAAGTGTCTGTTCATGTCTTCTGCCCATTTTTTGATGTGATTATCTGTTTTGTGTGTGTTGAGTTTGAGAAGTTCTTTGTAGATCTTGGATATCAGCCCTTTGTAGTGTCATTTGTGAATATCTTCTCCCATTCTGTGGGTTGCCTCTTTGTTGACTGTTTCTTTTGCTGTGCAGAAACTTTTGATCTTGATGAAGTCCCAAAAGTTCATGTTCGCTTTTGTTTCCTTTGCCTCTGGGGACATGTCTTTCTTGAAAGAATTTGCTGTGGCCGATGTTGAAGAGGTTACGCCTATGTTCTCCTCTAGGATTTTGATAGATTCCTGCCTCATGTTGAGGTCTTTTATCCATTTTGAGTTTATCTTTGTGTATAGATATGAGAATGGGTTATAATAGGTATGCCGAGGGATATCAGGCAGTTGGTAAAATAGTGGCAGACTTCAGATAAGTTTAGCTAGCTGAGAAGAGCCTATAAGTTTGAGTTCTTGTGAGAATTTGCATGCAAACTATTGGTAACTTCTAAGAAAAAGATTAACTGGAGGCATAGAAATAAGTAAACAAATCTGGCTAATGCATTCTCACCCAGGGAACAGATGTCGCTACATAAAATTCAATTCAAAAACATTTTCTCCAAAGTTCCCCAGACTGGGTTAGAAGTCAGATTTACAGGTATTTGGGATATATACATTCATGGAACAGACAGTCTGAAGGAGACTTCGGAGATGCCATAGGATCCCTTAAGCCCCTGGTTGTATATATTTTTACGGTAATATACGACTGGATAGGAGTACAATTAACTACCATTTTGTTGGTTTACTTTCCTTTGAAGAAAATAAACAACTAGTAAAATGTTCAAAGACATGCATTTTCAACCAACATAACATCTAAAAATGAGTTGTTTATTGTACATGGCTTCCGGTGAATTCTAATTTGCTAGCTAATCTGCCGCTTGACAATAGTCATTACTCAGTCACAGAGTGACTGATTTCAAATTGCACTCAGGGCCTGTCAGAAGCTGTGGAAAATAACTGCAATATTCATCTTTTCCTGTATTGTTTGATATGTTTTCCTCAGACCAAAATAGACCATTAATCCTATTGTATTCCTTTCGTATCATGCAGTACTTATGGCATTGTAGTTCACTTAATTTTCTTCCGTATCTGTCTTCTGCTTGTGCAAAAGCCTTAAAGAGCAGAGAATATAATCTTTCTATGTTTAGCTCCTGGCCAAGTGCTTGGCATAGCAATTGACTTCAATAAAAACGTATTGAATGAAGGGATAAAGGAATGGATAATTGTTTTCTTCAATTTTTATTAACCTTCGCCCATCTATACTTAATACAGTTTTAGAAAGCCATGGAAGGGAATCAGAATTTGTCGTCCTGAAATACGCCACCTGGCATAAAGATTATTGTGAGCTGAAGACAATTCAGAATCAATTGCAGGAAGAGTTCTCTGCCCTTCCTTTCTCTGCTTGAAAGTGCAAAGGTGTCCCCTCCCTTCCTGCTCTCTCCCCTCTCTCTTCCCCACCCCTCCCAGAAATAGAAGAGCCGCTCACATCCTCAGAGACAGGGAGCCAACATCAAGATTACTTTGCATAAACTGATCTTACTAAAATCATCTTTCTCTTCCATGGTTCTCCCACATATTTCCTATTACTTCCCCAATGTGTCTCATAGCTTGAAGCCCATAACCCCTGAGTCTAACCACTTCTTTGAGTTTTACTTCTTTGTAGGAACACCCATGCCTGTAAATATTAATAAAAATTGTGTGCCTTATCTCTTACAAATCTGTCTTTTCTTAGTTTAATTGGCAGCACCCCGGGCTCTCAGTGTAAGAGGGTAGAGGTTAGACTTTCCTCTCTGACACCATGGTATTTATTACTATTTCTCTTTATACCCATCAAAGAAATCTTTGTTCTGGCTACATTCTCTTTATTTCCTATTGCTTCTTGCCTCTTTTAACATTTCAAAATATAAAAGTAACAAACAAACAAAATAAAAAAACCCTCCTATTTTGACTACATGGGGCTCTTTTAAAAGACTCTTCCTGTTAACATCTCAAACAAACAAAAAAAAATAAACTCAAAAGGTTTCCACTTTTTATCCCCTGCCCTTATTACTTACTCTCAGTTCTTGTATTTTGGCAAAGCAACTTTTTTCTTTCTAAAGGCCACCCCAAACTCTCATCTTAGTTCTGGTTAAGGAAGATTCTGTCCTTGAGCAAACTTGAATCACACTGTTCTGGACCCTCTTCTCCATTAGTCTCCAACCTTTGGACTTCTGGGTCTATCTATGCATTGCCTGATTTTAGAAAAAACCCTGCAATGTCAGGATAGAGGAATTCTCACACTCTCAATAACTGATCACTTTGATGTCTGACATTTTCTTTATCTCCCAACTTCTACCAGGTGATGTCTAATGACACAGCTCCTCTTCAGCAAAATCCTGTCAAGTTGAGTCAGCCAGAATCCCTCTTATCCCTCTGTTTCCTGAATAATGTTCCATCCAGGGACTCCCACCCTGCTCCTGGGCCATTAATCTCCTCTTACGCATGTGTCTATGCTGTCTTTGGAACCCAGCCCAGTTCTACTGCAATCATCCTTGAATAAAATCTCATTTTCCCACATTACTGTTAGGTTCTGATTTTCTTTCTGGTTTTTTGTTGTTGTTGTTTGTGTGTGTGTGTGTGTGTGTATGTTTTAGATTATTTATTTGAGAAAGAGAGAGTGAGCATGCACGAGGAGTAGGAGGGGAAGAGATGAAGACAGGAAGACAGGGAGAGAGAGAATCTCAAGCAGACTCCATGCTGAGCATGGAGCCCGACGCGGGGCTCAAACTCATGACCCTGAGATCATGACCCGAGCCGAAATCAAGGGTCAGATGCCAAACCGACAGAGCCACTCAGATACTCCTTTGATTTTCTTTAACAATGTGTACAGGGACCAGTATCTCAGAAAGGACCTCCAGAAAAGGAGTATCTCTTTCTTTGTCACTCATTTTGCCCTGCTAGAGTCTAATTTTCAAAAAAAAAAAATTGTAAACTATGGCTCCCATTGCTCTTCCTCATCCATCTGTGAAGAATCGCCAAGTAGCCCATAAAACTAACTCCCTCCTCATGGCTGCAACCAATGGGAAGTGACATAGTGGGCGTGTGTGCACTAGCATCAGAAACCACATACACACACTCCAAAACCCAAAAACATTACAGAGGACGAAAGAACCTAAAGAACAGAGAGTCAGCAAAGTTGAAGCTCTACTGCTTTTTGTTATTCACTCTCAGATCCAAAGAAAAGAAAAAAGGCAAGGTCGGGCTTCCATAGCCCCTAAGGTGCTCTCCCCGAGTGGTGCATTTTACCAGGGTCCATGTGGAGCCCACTTGAGTATGGCACTACAGCCTCCAAAATTCAGAGTGTAATTTTTTAAATGTTAAAAACCTACGTCTCATGTATATATGAACATTGGGGCCCCTGGCTGGTTCAATCCATGGAACAGGTGACTCTCGATCTTGAGGTTGGGAGTTTGAGCCCCATGTTGGGTGTAGACATTGCCTAAAAATAAAATCTCAAAACAAAACAAAACAAAAACATGTCTGAGATTTTAACCAATTCAATAATCAGTGAAAGCACCGGTAAGATACTAAAGCTATTTCAAAAGAGACTGAAGAAAGGAGAGATGCTTAGTCAGTTACCAAAGCTGAAATGAAGTTGTTAAAAGAAGTACAGTTGTGTTAGTATCTTCTGAGGCAATCAGATGGAATGCTTGAGATTGTCTTTTATACCAGGAGGAAGTGAATTGTTTCTCTAGCGAAACAACATTTAGTTGCATCGTCCTGGGCAAGAATCATTTGCACTGCTATCAGTTTTCAGTAAGCCAAGTTCCTCCCTCACAGAGATATAGACTTGCCTAGATAATAAAAGGTCAATCAGAGGTTCACAAAGATACAGAATCAGATAATCTCCAAAGGACTCACCAGGCCTTTTTTGAAAAGACACTTGGTAAGCTCTCTTCCCCTCTTCTAAGTCTTGGATCATTTCTCCTGACATCCTTTTGGAATTTTATTTATCTTCCCCACCTTCTTCCCTTCCTCTTTCTTTCTTTTCTCCTCAAGTATTTATCAATCACTTACTGTGTTCTAGATCAGCCCTGCCTCTAGAACTCTCTACCATAATGGAAACGCTCTCTGTCCACGCTCTCCAATATGGCAGCTGCTAACCACACGTGGCTATTGAACAGTTCCAATGACTGTCAGGGGTGACTTTAGACACAACAACTCTGTCTCTGACCATAAAAAAGAGGAAAAACTATGTCAGTTTCTAAACCCAGCACTGCGACTCTCTATGTGAGTTAGGAACAGGACCTTGATGACATATACAGGGTCAACCCTGGACAAAATGGTGAAATAGAGAAGCTTTTAGAAGCATTCAGCCTGGTCTTCTGGGTGGCTCAGTGGGTTAAAGCCTCTGCCTTCGGCTCAGGTCATGATCACAGAGTCCTGGGATTGAACCCTGCATTGGCCTCTCTGCTCAGCAGGGAGCCTGCTTCCTCCTCTCTCTCTCTGCCTGCCTCTCTGCCTACTTGTGATCTCTGTCAAGTAAATAAATAAAATCTTAAAAAAAAAAAAAAGAAGCATTCAGCCTTCCTTTTCCCTGTTTACCCTGCAGAACTAACACGAATTTATGGATAATTTATTATGTACCTGGCCCTTGATTAAGATCTTTAAATATTAGTTTCCTATGGCTGTGATTACAAATCACCACTGATTCAGTGGCTTGAAATAATACAAATTTATTATCCTATCCTTCTGAATATTAGAAACCTCACGTTTTCATGTGGCTAAAATCAAGGTTTCGGCAGGGCTCTTTTTCTGGAGGCTCTAGACAAGAATCTATTTCCTCGCCTTTTCTAGCTTCTGGAGGCTGCCTGTATTCCTTGGCTCAGGGCCACATCCTCTCCTTGAAAGACGGCTATGGTGGGTCAAGTTTTTTTTTTTTTTTTTAAGATTTTATTTATTCATCTGACAGAGATCACAAGTAGGCAGAGAGGCAGGCAGAGAGAGGGTGGAAGCAGGCTCCCTGCTGAGCAGAGAGCCCCATGCGGGGCTCGATCCCAGGACCCTGAGATCATGACCTGAGCTGAAGGCAGAGGTTTTAACCCACTGAGCCACCCAGGGGCCCCAGGGGGTCAAGTTCTTTACATCCCTCTGACTTTCTCTTCTGTCTCCCTCTCCTACTTTTAAGTGTCTTTCTGACAGCACTTGGACCCACACAGATAATTCAGGATAATTCCCCTATTTTAAGGCAGTTGATTTATACCCTTAATTCCACCTGTAGACTTAATTCCCCTTTGCCATTTTCCCATCCCAAGGTCCTTAACTATGATCAACCACAAAGTGCCTTCTGACATCAAAGGTAGCACATTCACAGATTCCTGGGAGTAGTGTGTGGGTCTCTTGGGGGGAGGGCAAATATATTATTTCATTTAATTCCCACCACCTCAGGACTATGATTATTTCCATCTTATGGAGCCTCGGGACTCTAGGACTAGGTTGTAGATAACAAAAGTAAAACTTAAGGAAGATGAATTCAATGACCCAGGGGGATACTTTGAACTTGAGACTTTCTCATTCATACTTCCGGGGCATTGATATTTGTCCACTTTGCTTACTGTAGGGGAGCCTGGGTCCCAGGCAAGGCTTCGAGGATGGGGGGACAAGATTTTGAGAGTGTTGTTATCTCAGAGGAAAGTGGGATGGCACCTTGCTGCACTTCCTGGGAGCCGTCCACTTGCAGTATCAAGAGACAAACTGACCACATCCATTCAAAATGAGCTCCCACTCAATACGACATTAAGTTTATTATGACATTAAGTTTATTTTTAAAATGAGAGAAAAGCTACAATACTAGTATAAATTGTATACCAGATATGTGCATGGAGATCAGATGTGCTCATTTCGGAAATTCAGGAACATCAGGCCCATTCAGCGGGAGCTTGTTTTTGAAAACTATGGTCCTGTTTTAAAGCTACAAAATGTGTTATTCTATGGTCCGTCTGTTTGTTTTCTTGCCCTGGCCTCCTCCATCTGCTAAAAGTGCAACATATCCAGCTGGGAGGTGCAGGGAGGTCTTCTGATTTCTTATTTGAGTGCTGGTTGTATGGATGTGTTCCCCCTTTGAAAAGTCATTGAGCTGCACACTTAAAATTTGTGTGCTTTTGGTATGCACATTACGTAAATAAATTACAAAAGACACTAAAGGCAGAGAGTGAGTGTGAGGGAATGGTCTCGATGGAGGAAGCAGGATTGCTGGGCAGCAGAGGCCAACTTATCCTGAAGCTGATGCTCTAGGGCCCCTCACCTTCTGGGTTCCCAGGAGCGTGAGAAGCTGCTAAGGGGCAGTTGAGTATTCTAGGTGGGAAAGGGAAGGCAGACTTGGATCAGGAATCTTCTAGGGAGACAAAAGAAAGAAGGACTTCGGAAGGACTCCATGATTCCATTTATTACTCAAAATACCTATCCACTTTTTGGTTTTAAAAAGCAAACAAACAGAAAGAAATGAGCCATGAACTTCACCTTGCAGAAGTCACAGCTGTAAGAGGTAAGGAGTCCTGCCTAGAGGATCAGGAAAGACCACACCCAAATCCCCACCAAGCAGGAAAGATCATCGCTTTGAATTGCTGCTCTCCTGATTTCCAAACTGAAAAGTTTCACAAAATCCTGAGTGGTTCTTGTGCCTCTTAATGTCTTTTGAATCCCTGCCTTCATGGAACTTACTTTCTAAAATGGGGGTGGCGAGAGATGGACAGAAACAAAAACAAGCCCCATATAGAGTAATTAGGAGGAGACTAGTGCTATGGAGAATAAACCAGGGAATAGGAAAAGGAGGGCCATGGCAGCAGTGATGAGGATAATGTGTGATTTTTACATAAAGTAAACAGGGACATCCTCATGAAAGATGGCATTGAAGAGAACATCTGAAAAATCAGAATCCTGGGGTCACTTGAAATACCTCAAGGAAAGAGGAGGACACATGCAAAGGCCCAGGGGGTCAGTGTGCCTGGGGCAGAGCTGAGTGAGGGGTGAGCAGTAGAACTTGCAGGTGTCCTGAGCCATCAGGAGGAGTTTGACTTATACTCTTAGTGATTTGAGGAAGATTTGATTACAGGAGTGATATCAATCTGAGTTAAACTAACTGGATCTTTCTGGTACTATACTGAGAAGAGACAGTTGGAGGGTTGCTGTAGAAGTAGGGAAAAGAGCTGGGATCCTAAGAAACAATCCACATAAAGACAGGAGCACTACTGGGGGTAAGGATGGATATGGTGAGAAGGGGTCAGAGTTTGTTCATGGTTCCAAGGCAGAGCAATAGGACTGCCTTATAGATTGGATGTAGGTTAAAAGAGAAGGAGAAGAGTCAAGAATGATTCTACATTTTTTGGCCTGAACAGTGAAAACATACAGGAGCTTCTAACAGCAATGGGAATATTCCAAAGGACCCATAAAGAAAGTGAAAACATAGACCACAGAATGGAAGAGAATATTCACAACATAGATCTAGTAATGGTCTAGTATCCAGAATATATAAAGAACTCTTATAATTCATCAGTAGAAAAATAAGTAACACAATTAAAAAATGGACAAAGGATTTGAAGAGACCTTTTTTCAGGAAAGTTATACAAATGGCCAACAAGTACATGGAAAGGAACTCGACATCATGAGGTATTAGAAACATGGCAATCAAAACCAAATGAGGTAATATTTTATACTCAGTGTAATGGCTAAAGCCAAAAAGACTGACAGTAAACAAGAATGGGGAGAAATTGGAGCCCACGCACATGGCTCATGGGAATGTAAAATTGTGCAGCCACTTTGGAAAACAGTTTGGTAGTTCCCAAAGAGTTACCCATAAAGCTGCCATATGACCATGCAATGTGACTTGTTGGTATCCATCCAAGGGAACTGAAAACTATGTTCACTCAAAAACATGTACACAAATGTTCATAGCAGCATGATTTATGAGATTAAAAAGCAGAAAGAACTCCAATATCCATCAGCTGATGAATGGATAAACAAAATGTGGTCAATCCATACCGTGAAATATTACTGGGCAATAAAAATACTCAGTACTACTGATACATACTAGATGGATGGATGAACCTTGAAAATGTCACGCAACGTGAGAGAAGCTAGTCACAGAAGATCATGTATTATACGATTCCACATAAGTGAAATGTTGAGAATAGGTAAATCCATATAGATAGAAAGTAGGTGAGAAGTTACCAGGGGCTTGGGGAAGGGGAAATGTGGTCACTGCTAGTGGGTACAAAGTTTCTTTTTAGGGTGAGAAAAAGGTCCTGCTTAGCGCATAGTGATGGTTACAAACACACTAAAACCCACTGGATTATACACCTTATTAGGGCCCATTTTACCATAGGTGAATTTTATCTCAATTTTTAAAAAAATGAAGGTTTTTGAGAGTTAAGTTACTCTTTAAAGAAAATCTATAAGCAGGACAATATCAATTATTAAGACTTACTATAGGCACGGTAATAAACAGTATAGTCTGGCATCAAAGTAGACCAATGAAACAGAAAGCAGAGGTCAGCGGCAGATCCATGTGCTTCATAGTCACGTGGCATCACAAATCAATGGAGAAAGAATAGATTCTGTAGTAACTAGTGTTAGGAAAATGGACTACTATCGGAAGAAATAAACCTAAATTATTAACTAGCACCAGACAGGTGAACTCCAAAAGGATTAAAGACCTAAAGTTACTTGAAAATGTAGAGGAATAATTTTGTGACTTCCAATGGGGGGAAATTTTTTAAAAAATTTAAATTCAATATATACTCAATATAGTACATCATTAGTTTCAGAGTAGAGTTAATTCAGTAATTCAGTAATTACTGAATTCAGTAATTCATCAGTTGTGTATAATACCCCAGTGCTCATTACATCCCGTGCCCTCCCTAATGCCCATCACCCAGTTACCCCATCCCCTCGCCCTCTTCCCCTCCAGCAACCTTCAGTTTGTTCCCTCTAGTTAAGAGTCTCTCATGGTTTGTCTCCCTCTCTGATTTCTTCTCATTCAGTTGGGGAATGAGGAAGAATTTTAAATGAAACCTCAAGCAATAAAGCTCAAACTTGACACGTTCAATTACATGGAACTTAAAAATGTCTGTTCAGTGAAGAACACTGTGGACAAAATTAATAGACTCACAGAACGGAAAAGTGATCCGTAATGGCTAGAATCAACAAAAGATTACTATCGGAGAATACAAGAGACATTTTCCTATCAACAAAGGTAGCACTTCCAACAGGCAAGTCAACAAAGGATATGAAGAGGCAATGTATGGCAGAGCAAAGTCACATGAAGGCATAAGAAACAATGATGCGGGGGCACCTGGGTGGCTCAGTGGGTTAAAGCCTCTGCCTTCGGTTCAGGTCATGATCCCAGGGTCCTGGGATCAAGCCCCGAATCGGGCTCTCTGCTCAGCAGGGAGCCTGCTTCCTCCTCTCTCTCTGCCTGCCTCTCTGCCTGGTTGTGATCTCTGTCTGTCAAATACATAAATAAAATCTTAAAAAAAAAAAAAAGAAACAATGATGCGGTAGGTGATCAGAGGCAGGACACACCACCTAAAAACCTGGCAAAATTAGAAAGCTGGAAAATGACAAAGGTTGACAGGGATGTGGAGAGATCGGAATCCTCCTGTGTCATTCCAGAGAGCGCCCCAGCCCTTACCTCGAGCCTATAACCCAGGAATCCTGTTGCAGGTATGCTGTCAAAGAAATCCTCTTATGGGCCCACAAGGTGAAGTATTTGAGTCTAATTATTGTGATATTGTTTTTGGCACCAGGAAGCTACAGGGAGTATTGCTATGTATCACCTGGAAGAATGGACCAATAAAATGTACATATTTTCTGAAATTCACATGCCCCAGTGTGTGCACACATGCATGGCTGCCACGTATAAATGGTCTTGGGAATAAGTAAATCTTTGGGCCTTGGGAATAAGTAAATCTTTGTTTCTGCAAATCTGCACATCTGATTTGCCTGAGCCTCTTCCTAGTTCTAACCACAGAGAACAGCATATTTTCTTGAGTCCCCGCTTACCTACCCCACACAGAACTCACCCAACCAGATTGGGATAACAAGATTTCTAAAACCTACACTCTCCTAACACACTCAGGTCAAAAGACAATGCTTTTGCTATTTTCCACATTCTGAATTCCCAGGGTAGGCCTAAATGGGTTCTCCTGCGAGCCCTGAAGACACACTTGATTCTTCTCTGTTTGCCTTCTAAGAGACTAGATCTTTTAAATCTGAGCCAAAGCAGGATCTCTGGATCTATGGACAGATTCCCCTCGATGGCTGCTCACTTAAACTTCAGAGCATCAGCCGTCTGGACCCCTGCCTCCTTTCTTCCCACGTGAACCCTTTGTAATTCAGCTAAGACCACTCAAGAGCTCTTGACTTTGATTGAGGCAGGAGGTTGTTGAGTTCTGTTAGACCTTGAATTTGCCCTAGTACAGTGAAGCCTAGCTGGTACCTGGGGACATTCTTCAGTGCCCTGCTAGAGGTGGCTCACCTGTTGTCAGGTCCTGGACATCCCATCTGCATTTTACTCTTACCTGAAGAGTAGACCACGATGCCCAATGCAGGAGGCTGAGTAATGGTTCCTGAGCTGAGTTTTCCTCCTCCTCCTAGGACCTTGAATGTTGCCTTCTAAGGCAAAGGGGACCTGGAAGCTGTGATTAATCGAAAGATCTTTAGAAGAGGGAGATTATCCCGGATTATCCAATGGGTCCAATGTAATCACAACAGCCCTTAAAGAGCAATGATGAAGGAGTTAGAATAAGAGGAGAAGGTGAGCTGACGTGGAAACAGATACTGGAATGATCTGCTTTGATGATCAGGAATGGGCCACAAGGCAAGGAATGTAGGTGGCCACTAGAAGCTGGAAAATGCACGAAAACATGGGAGCCTTTGGAAGGAGCTGGCTCTGAGGACACCTTGTCCTTAACCCAGTAATGCTGATTCTGGGGTTCTGACCTCCAGAACTGTAAGGGAATAAATTTGCCTTAATTTAAGGCACTACATTTGTGGTAACTCCTAAAACAGCAATAGGAAACAAGTACATTCAATTAACCCTCCAGACGTGTTAGATGGAAAGACCTCCTAGTTGTAACACCCAGTGGTCTTTTCCTTTTCCCCTTCCCTTCTTAGCCTCCTTTGGGAGGCTGCCTGATGGAGCCATAGGAAAAATACGGGTTTGGGGCGCCTGGGTGGCTCAGTGGGTTAAAGCCTCTGCCTTCGGCTCAGGTCATGATCCCAGGGTTCTGGGATCGAGACCTGCATCGGGCTCTCTGCTCAGCGGGGAGCCTGCTTCTTCCTCTCTCTCTGCCTGCTTCTCTGCCTACGTGTGATCTCTCTCTGTCAAGTAAATAAATAAAATCTTTGAAAAAAAAATATGGGTTTTGAGGGGAAAATTCAGATGTGCTTCTAACTAGTGTTTCCATGCAAGAATTCTTTTTTGTCATTTCTCAGAAAATTTATATGTTTTTCTACCTCCTGAGAAAAAAAACAGTTGAGAAATTGGGGAAAGGGGAAAACGTAATTCTCTAGCAAAAATGAAAGCTTAACATTCACCATAGAAGGGGAATATTTATGATCTAATCAGTCTTACTTGGAGCTGTTTATAAGTACGAGCTTCTAGCTCTACCAGCTGCTAATCAGGAGTCATTCCGGCACAGAAAATAAATATTAATAAGTTGATACACATCGTATGCTTTATTTAAGTCCTGTGGATGTTGTTTTAAGAAATAACAAGACTAAGAGGCAAAGAAATCCTTAAATTGGCAATTTCTATACAAAAATTTTTTTTGCAGTTCTGTTAATCTTGTTAAGAGCTCTAAATATTACATTATTTGAATACTAACCAATGCTGTTTGCTGGATTTTTCCAATGTTTGAACATTCACCATACTTTATAAACACTACTAACCTTAATATTTCTTATTTATTAAACACAAAATTTTAGATATCCATAATAATGAGTAAAGTACATGAAAAATGCTGAAAGTACTTGAAGAATAAATTACAATTTTGGGGAATTCCTGAGAAATCTTGTAAATGATGCTATCTCATTCCTGAACCCCCAAATTAGTAACTGTTAGTAATTTGGAAGCACTGTTCAAATTCCTGCTCTATCATTTCACTAGTTGCACAATCTTGGGCAAATTATTATTTTAAGCTTAAGTATCTTCATCAGTCAAACGGGACAATAATACCACTTAAGTTCACTACCAGGATTACATACGATTATATATGAAAGGTGCTTGAGATGTAATAAGTCTTCAAAAAAGTTAAAGACAACATGGGGTAAATTTTCATAATCTGGGACTTGGCTACGGACTCTGGGATATGACAGCAAAAACACAAGCAACTAAAGATAAAGTAAATCAACTGGACTTCAGCAAAATTAAAAACTTTTGTGCATCAAAGGACATTACCAAGAGAGTGAAAAGACAGCTGGCAGAATGGGAGAAAATATTTACAAAGTATATATCTGGTATATACCCTATTCTATTTCCAGAATAGATAAAGAGATCCTAGATCTCAACAACAAAAACACAAACAACATGATTTCAAAAAAGCAAAAGACTCGAATAGATATTTCTACAAGGAAGATACACAAACAACCAATAAATACATGAGAAGATGCTCAGCTTCTTTAGTCACTAGGGAAATGTGGATGAAAACCGTGATGAGGTTCACACTCTCTAAGATGGCAATAATAATAATGACAATGATGATGATAATTAAACATGGAAAATGGTTAAGTGTTGTCCAGGATGTGGAGAAACTAAAACCCTCACATTGCTGGTGGGAATGTAAAATGGTACAACTTCTGTGGAAAGCAGTTTGATGGTTCTTCAAAAAAGGTGACCATAGAATTCCCAAATGACCCAGCAGTTGCACTCCTAGTGTACACCCCAAACAACTGAAAGTAGGGACTCAAACAGACACATGTATGAGAATATTCATTGCAGCATCATACACAATAGGCCAACTGTGGAAACAACCCGTGTCCATCGGCAGGTGGGTGGATAAACAAAGTAGGGTCTACCCATACAATGGAATATTATTTCATCAGAAAAAGAAATAGATGAAGGGGACAAAAGAGATCAGAGGGATACACAACACACTTACCACGATGAGGACTGAGAAATGCATAGGGTTGCCGAATCATGATATTGTATACCTGAAACTAATATCACATGGTATGTTCATTATATTTCAATTGAAAAAAAAAAAAAAAAGGACTGAAGTTCTCATGCCTGCTACGACTTGGATGAACCTTGAAAACATGCTGAGTGGAATAAGCCAGAGACAAAAAGACAAATATTGTATAATTATATGAAGTATCTAGAACAGGCAAGTCAACCAGAGAGAAGGTCGACTGGAGGTTGCCCAGGCTGTGGCAGGCATGGAGAGTTACTGCGTGATCGCCGTAGAGTTTCTGGTGGTGAAAGAAGTGTGATGAGAACGTGAGGACAGGAGCATGTACTGTGAATGTCATTATGCCTCGGCACCGGTTGTCTAAAGATGGTGAAAAATAGCAAATTTTATATTAACTATATTTCACACCCCTGCCTCCCCCAAATGCTCATCCTGACGGGGCTTCCTCATGAGACTGTGCCTGAAGAAACATTTCAGTGACTGGGAGACTGAGAAGCTACTTTCCCCCGGGGGGGGGGCTGTCCCTGGAGGACTAAGTGTCCCCTAGCTTCACCAAGACCAGGAGCCCCAGGTGCGGAGCCCCACGAGGTGATGTGCAGCATACCCCCCCCCCCAAAATGGCTGACTGTCCTCTTAGCTTTTCCTCACACTGGATTCATTGCAATAGGAGACCCTGTGCCAGCCTATCTGTCACCATAAAACAGGAACACGAGGCAGGGCCTACTTCGGGGTTAACCTTATCTGAAAGGCATTATGTGATCAAGGGAGATTTGGCAAGCTTGCCTGCCCTCGGCCCGCAGCGGAGGCCCAAGTGCTGATTTTCGCTTCTCCAGCTCATTTCGACTCAGCTAAATGAAGGAAGAGCAAACACAGCGTCAGTGTGATGACTGAAAGGACACAAACCAGACACAGGCTTGCTAAGTTAAGTACATTCAAAGGAGAAATATTTATATTTTACATTTTAAATAGTCCCCGAGGGAAGCGCAATATGTTTTTCATCTCGCTTGTGTTTAAGAACTTATCGTACTTGAAAAGCAAAGGAGGCCCCCGCAAGCGATGGATTCACGTGACAGTGGTTGTCTTATCGTGCAGATCAAAATAACAGATGTGGAATACAAACGAGGCTTTCTGTGCGAGCACATGCAATATAGGTTGGGCAGAAGAAAAGGTAAAAACGACTGTACTAACAGCATACATTCAATCGTAGGGCTGGCAGCCTGGACCCAGGCCGCGGGGAGGTAAAATGTCCCCACACTTCTCCTGAACACTAATACACATTTTTAGGAATGTGTTTCATGAGACTTTGGGCAAAGGATATAGAGATTCGTGCAAAAGGGGAATTAGGAACATTCTAGAAAAACCCCGAAAAGGGAACAAACAGGCACATGGATTTCTGACCCACAAGATACAGTGTGGATGGAAAAGGCACTGTTTTAAAACTGCAAGTCTCTTGAGAGAGGGGTGACTTTTCATGGTCCCTGTGGGAGCAGAAAGAGTAAAGGGATCTGTATGGTTGAGTTGTTTTCTGAGAGACAAAGGACCACTCAAGCAGATGAAGACTGAGAGAGAACTGGATGTCAGGGGGTTGGAAGGAGTCATTATCTAAGGAAATGAAAGAAGGAGGCAACACGGAAGGCCACGCCGCCAGTTTACGGAAGAGAACCCTCATCTCGGTCACGGGGTAGAACCTTCTACTCTGTGGGTAATACCAGTACTATTTGCTGTGACACCTCAGTGTTTGCCAGGATTGGGTCCCAGCTTTGCCGCCTGCCAGCTGTGTGACTTCGGCCAAGTCACACGCTCTGTGAATCAATATCCCTAACTGATAAATGAGGAAAGTGATAGTATTTATCTTTTTTGTTTTAATGAACACACAGCTCATTATATGCCAGTCACTATGCTAAACTACTTACAAGTATGGACTCCCCGATTCTCATAATGAACTTTAGGGAGTAAAGGTCATTGTGAGGATTAAATGAGGTAATACAGGTCATTATTTATAAGACAGTGGCCAAAATAGAGATAGTGCTTGGCAAATGGTGCTAATGTTAATATGCCTATTGCTTTTGAATGAACTTGAAAATAAGTAAAGATTTAATCTTTACTTATTTTTATAGCTGGACTGATTGAAATATTCTTTTTTTTAGATTTTATTTATTTATTTTAAAGATTGTATTTATTTATTTGACAGAGAAAGATCACAAGTAGGCAGAGAGAGAGAGACAGAGAGGGAAGCAGGCTCCCTGCCGAGCAGAGAGCCCGACGGGGAACTTGATCCCAGGACCCCGAGATCATGACCCGAGCCGAAGGCAGCGGTTCAACCCACTGAGCCACCCAGGCGCCCCAATTTTATTTATGTTTTTGACACAGAGAGAGTGAGAGATCACAAGCAGGCAGGCAGAGAGAGGGGGAAGCAGGCTCCCTGCTGAGCAGAGAGCCCGATGTGGGGCTCGATCCCAGGACCCTGAGATCATGACCTGAGCTGAAGGCAGAGGCTTAACCCACTGAGCCACCCAGGCGCCCCAGATCGAAATACTATTAACAGAAGTAACAATATAGTGATAGCTATCGTTTATGGACTGCTTATTATATGCAGAGGACTATGTTCTATTGCTTACACATGTCATAGCAACCTTGCAGGGCAGAAAGTGTTACATCTGCCTCAGATGGGAATGGGGGTTCAGAGTGGTTAAGAAATTTTCTCCAGTTAACACAACAAATAGTGTCAGAAGCAGGCTTCAGAGCCCATGCTCTTCCAAGAGGCCAGGCTATGAAAGCCAGAACTAATAAACAAATTCCATGATCACTGAACAGACCACAGAAAGAAGTAAATTCATTTGAATTTCTGATGATGCTCATATGTGGCTATGTATGTTCCCTAAACATCACCGAACTCACGTAAGAATTCAACTACTTCCAAGTAGTAGATACCCTCGGCGTGCCTGGCACACATCGGTGCCTCACAAATGAAGGGGGTGTGGTCCCAGGGCTGGTACTAGTACAGGGGCAGCTATTCCTACTATGTGATAGGATGTGGATGTAGAATAATCCCCCAAACCTCTCATTCTTTCAGTTATAGGGTGACATCAAGAATATTGTTAATCTGGGGCACCTGGGTGGCTCTGTCGTTGGGCGTCTGCCTTCAGCTCAGGTCATGATCCCAGGGTCCTAGGATCGAGCCCCGAATTGGGCTCCCTACTCAGCAGGAAGCCTGCTTCTCTCTCTCCCACTCCCCCCGCTTGTGTTCCCTCTCGTTGTCTCTCTCTGTCAAATAAATAAATAAAATCTTAAAAAAAAAAAAGAATATTGTTAATCCTTTTGCAAGGGAAGTTCTTGGTGAAGAAAGAGACAGTGGATGTCCCAGAAAGAAGACCATAGAAGAACACAGAGTCACAGCCGACAGGCAGTGAGGAGGACAGAGGACGAGTCAGGGGAGCTGGGTTCTGGGCTCAGCCCTGCCACTCACCAACTGCAACACCTTGGCCAGAATCCATGTGATTCCCCACCTCCGTTTCCTGGATTCCTGAATCCTCTGAGGAGCCAATAATAGAGTGAGACTTGGGTGGGCTGTTGAAATAACACATTAGGTGACCTTGCACATCAAACATTTGGCATCTGCTTACTCTACTGCTCCAAATCACAAGAAAAATAAACAGCTTCTGGTTCAAGACATGGACATAGAAGGATCCGGAGCTTACCTCTTCCCACAGACAAATCTACAGCTACATAAGGAATTATTTCTTCTGAAAAGAAAGTCCCAAAATTAGCTGGAGGACTCCTCTGTAAATTTTCTCATAAATGAGGAAAAAAAAGCAAAAAACAAAACAAAAGCATTGAGATAGGATGGAGAGGCTGAAACACAATTTTACCGTAAACCTCAACTGCTAGCATGACAACCTACAATGGAGAGGGTACTCAAATCCCAAACTTCTTCCTGAGGAATAAGGGGCTTGAACCCCACATCTGGCATCTCAACTTTAAGAACTCTAGGCAGATGAGCCCCCAAAACGTCTATTTTTAGAAGTTAATGGGGCTTGCTTCCCCTGCCCCTGGCAAGACAACAGTGATCTAAGCAACAGTTCTTAAATAGCTTATGCACATCCTCACCCATGCCAGGGTTCAGGGCAGAGGAAGCTGAATGAAAAGTGCTCAGACTTTTTGTGAAAGACACTTATTTGCTTATTTTAAAGCATCAGCCTGAGGGGTAGGCATCCAATTTAATACACAGCTAGGGGGCTAGTGAAATATTCTTCAAAGACATAGGCTGGCAGGTACCATTTTCGTGATCTCCCTCTGCCTCATTCCAGCACTTGTATGTCCCAGAAAGGAGCTTCTATATTTATCTGGTGCCCTGATTTTTACAGTCTCTGCCCAGGACAAACCTCTGGATTACCTGGCTCTGGTAGCCAGTGTGGCTTATGGTAGTGGGTCCCACAGGACTGTAGCAAACAGAGAACGAGTTCGTAACCAGCTCCAATGCACAGAGCACAGCAGAGAGGCAACAGGCTGAGGCAACAAACCTATTAGCTTGTCTTCATAGCTGTGGCCTGAGGGCAGGCATCCCATTAAACACACCCATAAGGCTTGACAGTAATCCTCTTCAGAGACTTCAGAGTGTGAGTGATATCAGTGTGCTCTCCTTCTGCTGAGCTTGAGAGCATTGGGATTTCCCAGACAGGAGCTGGTGCACACATCTGGAGCCTCAGTTTTTATGTCTGTTGCCCCAGCTTTTGCATCTGCCACACTGAGGGCACATCCTGTGATAGCATAACGGTGATGGCCAGTGTGGCTGGTGTCCATGGGTTCAGTGGGATGAAGGGCATAAAACCAAATGGTTCTCAGATCAGGGCTCAGTGCAGAGGGAGCAGACAGAAACACCTGCATTCCAGTCTTCTTTTGAAAGAGATAAATTTGCACATTTTAGAAGTTACTACTTGAGGATCTGACTTCCAATCAGCCTAAATCTGGGTGTTGACTGAGATCCTCCCTTTTGGTGCAGTGACGGGTATGGCACCCTCAACCACTGGGAGCCACTAAGGTAAAGAAGCCCGCCTGGACAATCACAGAAGTTTGAGAGACAACCAAGAGGTAGGGCAGGGTTGAACAATAAGGCTCATCTCCTGCATGAGTTCAGTCCTTCAAGACTGGGAGAGATGACTGTTTTCTCTAATGCACAGAAACCAACATAGTGAGTCAAAGAAAATGAAGAAATAGAGGAAAATGTTCCAAATGAAAGAATAAGATGAAACCTTGGGAAAGGGCCTTAAAGGAGACAGAGATAAGTGATTTACCTGAAAATGAGTTCAAAATAATGGTTATAAAGATGTTCACTGAGCGTGGGAGAAGAATGGATGAACAAACAGAGAATTTTAACAAAGATAGAGAAAATATAAGGAAGTACCAAACAGAAGTCCCAGAGCTGAAGAATACAATAATTCAACTACAAAATATAAGAAAGTTTCAACAGCACATCAGATGAAGCAGAAGAAAGGATCAATGAATGCAAATACAGGACAGTGGAACTAACCCACTCAAAGCATCAAAAGAAAAATGAATCAGGGCACCTGGGTGGCTTAGTGGTTAAGCCTCTGCCTTCGACTCAGGTCATGATCCCAGAGTCCTGGGATCGAGCCCTACATTGGGCTCACTGCTCAACAGGGAGCCTGCTTCCCCCTCTCTCTCTGCCTGCCTCTCTGCCTACTTGTGATCTCCCTCTCTCTCTCTGTCAAGTAAATAAATAAATTAATTAATTAATAAAAATCTTAAAAAAGAAAAAAGAAAAAAGAATGAATATAGCTTAACAGTCTGATGGGACACCATCAGACAAACCAACACACCATTTGCATTATTGGTGTCCAAGACAGAAAAGAGAAAGTGAAATGATCAGAAAATTTATTTGAAGAAACCATGACTGAGAACTTGCCTAACCTGGGGACGTACACATACATACAGATTCAGGAATTGCAGAGAGATCCAAGTTAGAGAAACTGAAAGAAATCCACACCAAGTAACATATTATAAAGAGTCAAATTCAAAGGCTAGGAGAAAAAACTTCAAAGCAGCAAGAGAAAAATAATTTGGCAAGATGAAGGGAATCCCCATAAGATTATCAGCATATTTTTGAACAGAAATTTTGCAGGTCAGAAGAAAGCAGCACCATATATTCCAAGTGCTGAAAGAAAAAAAAACTTGCCAATCAAGAATACTCTACTGGGCAAAAATTTCTTTCAGAATTGAAGGACAGATAAAGAGTTCTAGACAAATAAAAACTAAAGAAGTTTATCATCATCTGCCCTGCCTTATAAGAAATGTTCAAGGGACTTCCTTAAGCTGAAAAAAATGGTACTAATTAGTGAAGGGAAAACATGTGGCAGTTTCAATTTCACTGGTGAAGGTAAATGTATGGTAAAATTAGGGAGGGCACGTATTGTATGGAGCACTGGGTGTGGTGCAAAAACAATGAATACTGTTACGCTGAAAAGAAATAAAAATAAATAAATAAATTAAAAAAATAATCACAAAAAAAGAAAAAAAGAATAATCTAACGTAAAGGTGATAGATTAATCACTTATAAAGGCTTATGAAAGCTAAAGACAAATGTAAATTACTAAAACTGCAATAATTTGTTAATGGGTGTATGAGATAAAAAGATATAAGTTGTGATATCAAAAATAAAATGTTGGGAGGAAATATAAAAATGTAGAAATTTAGATGCATTAACACTTAAGTTGTTACTATCTTAAAATAAATTGTTATAGGGGCGCCTGGGTGGCTTAGTGGGTTAAGTGGGCTCGGGTCATGATCTCAGGGTCCTGGAATCGAGCCCCACGTCGGGCTCTCTGCTCAGCAGGGAGCCTGCTTCCTCCCTTTCTCTCTGCCTGCCTCTCTGCCTGCTTCTGATCTCTGTCTGTCAAAATAATATATAAAATCTTAAAAAAAATAAATTGTTATAAATATAAAGTGGCTTTTTAAAAAAATGTAAGCCTCATGGTAACAGAAAGCAAAAATCTATAGTAGATCCAAAAAAGATAAAGAGAAAGGAACTAAAGACCTCTACAAAATCATCAAATCAAAGAAAAAGAGCAAGAGAAGAAAGAAAAACGGAATTACAAAACAGCTAGAAATCAATTAACAAAATGGCAATAAGTGTGTAGCTATCAATAATTATTTAAGTGTAAATAGACTAAACATTCCAATCAGTGAACACAGGATGGCTGAATGGGTAAAAAAAAAATCCATTTATATATTGCCTATAAGAGACTCACTTCAGAAGGAAGGACACACACAGACTGAAAGTAAAGTGATGGAAAAGACATTCCATACAGATAGAAACAAAAAGAAAACTAGGGTAGCTATACCTACAACAGACAAAACAGACTTTAAGACAAAAATGGTAACAAGAGACAAAGAAGGTCATTACATAAGTAAAAGGGATCATTCCAAGAAAAGGACATAACACTTGTAAATACTGAACTACACAACATAGCAGCACTTAAGTATATAAAGCAAACATTAACAGACCTAAAGAGGGAAATATACAGCAACACAACATGCAAAAATCTGTTGCATTTCTATACACTAGTAATGAACTATCAGAAAGATAAACTAAGAAAACAATCCATTTCATACTGCATCAAAAAGAATAAAATACTTAATAATGAATTTAACCAAGGACGTGAAAGGCCTGTACACTGAAAACTGTAAGACACTGATGACAGAAATGGAAGAAGACACAGGTAAGTTGAAGATATTCCATGCTCATGGATTGGAAGAATTAATATTGCTAAAATGTCCATGTTACTCAAAGCAATCTACAGATTCAATGCTATCCTCATGAAGATTCCAATGGCATTTTTCACAGAAATAGAACAAATAATCCTAAAATTTGTATGAAACCACAAAGACCCCAAATAGCCAAAGCCATCCTTAGGAAGAAGAATCATGGAGACATCATGCCCCCTGATTTCAAACTCTTACAAAGATAGAGTAATCAAAGCAGTATAATACTGGCATAAAAACAGATAAATAGATCAAAAGAACAGAACAGAAGGCCAGAAGTATACCCATGCATGTATGGTCAATTAATTTATGACAAAGGAGGCAAGAATATACAATGGGGAAAAGACAGTCTTTTCAATAAAGTCTTGAGAAAACGACAGCTACATGCCGAAGAATGAAACTGGACAACTGTTTCATCATACCATACACAAAAACCAACTTGAAATGGATTAAAGACTTGAAAATAAGACCTGAAATCTTAAAACTCTTAGAAGAAAACATTGAGTGACATCAGTCTGGTGAGGACTTTTTAGACCTGACACCAAAAGTCCAGATAAAAATAGCAAAAATGAACAAGTGGGACTTGATCAAACTAAGCAGCTCTACACAGCAAAGGAGACCATCAGCAAAGTGGAAAGGGAGTTACCCAAATGGGAGAAAATACTTGCAAATCAGATATCCGTTAAGAGGTTAATATCCAAAGTAGATGAAGAACTCATATACATCGATGAAAAACACCCCCCACCAAAATCCAATTAAATAATGGGCAGAGGACCTGAATAGACATTTTTCCAAGTAAGACTTCCAAATGGCCAATAGGTGTATGACAAGATACTCAACATAATTAATCAACCGGGAAATACAAATCAAAACTGCAATGAGCTATTACCTCAAGTATATCAGAATGGCTAGTATTAAAAAGACAAGAAATAACAAGGGTTGGTGAGGATGTGGAGAAAAAAAGGATCTACTGGTGGGGATGTAATTGGTACAGCCACTATGGAAGAGTACGGAGATTCCCCAAACAGTTAAAAATAGAATTACCTGTGTATCCAGCAATTCACATCTGGGTATTTATCTGAAGAAATGAAAACAAAAAGATATCGGCACCCCCATTTTTGTTGCAACATTATTTATAATAGCCAAGAAATGGAAACCTAAGTGTCCATCAGTGGATGAATGGCTAAGGAAAATTTGAGATTTATTACTTATATTTATACATATATATGGTGATATATATGTGGTGATATCTATATTTCCATATATATATACACATATGATATGTATTACATATTGTATCTATAAAGGAACATCAATATATATGTGATGATGAGAGGTGTATACATCACCACATATATATCAGTATTCCTTTATCTATATTCCACATATATATTAATATTCCATATAATATTCCATTATACACACACACACACAAAATGGAATATTATGCAGCCATAAATAG
The DNA here is from genome assembly GCA_004024625.1 of Mellivora capensis. Lineage (NCBI taxonomy): Eukaryota > Metazoa > Chordata > Mammalia > Carnivora > Mustelidae > Mellivora > Mellivora capensis. The sequence continues at coordinate 28,559 of PISX010006952.1, read as the reverse complement.
AAGGAAATCCTGCCATTTAAAAAAAGATTTTATTTATTTATTTGACACTGAGAGAGATAGCACAAGCAGGCAGAGCGGCAGGCAGAGGGAGAGGGAGAAGCAGGCTCCCCGCTGAGCAGAAAGCCCCACACAGGGCTCGATCCCAGGACCCTGAGATCATGACCTGAGCCAAAGGCAGACGCTTAAGTGACTGAGCCACCCGAGCACCCCAGATCCTGCCGGTTTTGACAACATGGGTGGATCTTGAGGACATTAAGCTAAGTGAGAGAAGTTTCAAGCCCAGCTAGTATCTTTATAATCATTATTCTGAATTCTAGTTCTGACATCTTACTTATGTTCTCACTGATAAGTGGAATCTTAAAAACAAAAAAAAACCCCAAAAGAAACATATATGTCCAGAGACCAGATTGGTGGTTGCCAGAGACAGGGGGATAAGGGTGGGAGACACACACGAAAGTGTCAAAAGCCATAAACTTCAAGTTATAAAATCAGTAAATCATGGGATATAACACGGGACATGGCAACTATAATCAATACTGTGTTGTATACCTGAAAGCAGCTCAGAGTAGATATTAAAAGCTCTCCTCGCAAGAAAAGAAATTTGTAACTATGTGTGGTGATGGGTGTGAACTAGACTCACCATGGTAAACATTTCATGATACATACAAATATCGAGTCATTTTGTTGTACATCTGAAATATAATGTTATATGTCAACTATATCTCAATTAAAAAAAAACCCACCTTGCTGCTTAGACTCTAAATCCTCATGGGAAGAAACTAACATGAATTAGGGAGTAAAAGCAACCTCAAATGACTAAGGTCTTTCAGGTGAAGTGTTTGACTGGGCAGGACCAAGGAGGGCTGGAGACTGTTAAAATGGCGGGACTAGAGTCAGAGGTCTGAATTAAGTCCAATGTTAACTCCTTTACAGAGAGGTAAGAGCTCAGGCAATCCTTTAGACTCTCCCAACCTCAGTTTCCCCTCTGTAGAGACCATGTAGGGATTAAGATCACAGATTCTGGATCCAGGTTACGGTAAGCTTGGGCAAGTTAACTGACCTCTCTGGGCCTCAGTTTGTTCATCTGTAAAAGGGGGGCACGAAAATAGTATTAGGTCTACATTCTCAGAGTTCTTAAGAGAATTCAATGACTCCCACAAAGCACTTTTAATAGTGTCTGGCACACAGTGCTATAAATATGTTTGCCATTATGACACTACTAGAAAATCAAAGAGCTGAGTTAAATGTTTGACTTTGGTTCCAGCGCCAGCATTATGGGATCCTGTAGGCTGAGACTATGGGCTTCGCTTGATGTTTCAGGAAATGCTGAGTCCATGAGACAACCTAACACAGAAAACGGAAGTCCTAGATACTTTCCAAAATTTTGAGTGAAGTCAAGGGTACAGATGGGAGTGGGTGGGAGCCCAGGTAGGTTACAGCTGGACAAAGCATCTTTCTCTGTGGGCAGAGGAAGAGGGAAAGTTTTTGATGTTGTTTAGTATGATTAGGGATGTGGAGAAAGTTATAGAATGAAAGAGAAAATTCTGAGAAACAAGAGGCTTTGAAAGGCAGGTTAAGGAGTGTGTGTGTTGGCGGTGGGGCTTCGAGTTTGCAGGAGGAAGGTCTGTATGACAAATCTCCACCTCTGAGAGGGGGCTGTTGTGGTGGGGGCAGGGCAGGGAGGGTGGGTCGGTGCCGTGAGGTTGTGCAAATACATTTCATAGGCACACCCTTCAAAGAAGCGGTGGGTGTGGGGTAAGAGCACTTTGAATTTGGGAATGTCTTTTAGCTTCTCAAACTCTCTGTGGTTTCAGTTGGGTATTGAGAGGTGCCTACGTAAGTAAAAGTATGAGAATGTGGGGCTCATGCCCCTACACTGACGGGAGCTATGGCACTAGGGGTGTGCACAGCATCTGGGCCAGATGGACTACCACTACCCATGGTGCCCTGGGGGTCCAGTGTAGGCTGTGCGTGCTGCCAGCCAGAGGGCTTCTGGTGTAGAAACAGGCCAGGCCTCCAGTGGCCAGACTCCCTGCTTACCCTGATAGGGCTGGACTCTTCTCAGAGCTGGTTTCATTCCCTCAGCAGGGGCCCTGGCAACAGCAGGGACCCGTTGTACTACTTTTCACTCTCCCTGAGTTGAAATCGAGTTGTAACAGTAACCATGACCTCAGACAGGTTTCTTGCCATCAGGCTCCATGATTTACCCTCCACATCCTTAGACGTGTGAGTGGAATAGAATATAATAGGTTTTCCTCTTTTATGAGCAATAAAAAATATGAGTGAGAGGGGCTCTCATCGAGCATAAGCATCATGACACGTAGATGAAGGCTCTCCAGGGAGATGGGCGGAGTGGGGTCGACCAGAGGGGACCCACCTCTCTGGCTCCAGAAGCCTGTAGACAGCTTTGAAGGACTATTGGGGGCTGGCCTGGAGGAGTCACTAAAGGACTGCAGACATTACATAAAAACCCTTGATCTCCATTCTCCACCAAGACAAGACATTTTCTTGACCCAAAGTACAGCTTGGAGAGGTGACTGTGCAATTGACAACAAAGGGGGTCCTGATGGTAATTTCATCTTTATGGAGCCATTTCTGTTCTCCAGGCACAGTGTTAAGTGCTTCATGAGCAGTATCTCATACGGACCTCATCACCATCCTGTGAGTTAGGTTCCGTTCTCAGCCTTATTTTACACGAGAAGAGATAGTTGTTTAAAGAAGTGGTAAGGCTATGAAATGGCAGCGCTGGGATTTGAACCAAGATTCTGGTGTAAAGCCTGATTTTTTAATGATCACACAAAAGCTCCAACCTGATTAGTCCAGTCTACCCTAGTGAGGCACAGCCTCGTGATATAACCCTTCCCCTCCAGCTCTGAAGGAGAAAGGAAAGGGCAAATGTGCAGTGCCCTGACAGATGCCTCTTCCAGAAAGAGTCACGGTCTCACCCCCGAAGCGCGTGTTCCGAGAGGAGTGGCATCGGCCACAATTTATAGCCTCATACATAGAACACGCTCATCCTGGTAAGTACGCAGCACTGGGCCCATCTTCCCAGGCCCGGTACTTGGCATCACAGTGACACAGTACCAATTCCCCTTCCCCTAGAGACGGCTGTCTTTGGGCGGTGGCTGCCCAAGTAAGATTTCTGTGTGACTTTCTCTTTGATTTTGCTCGTGGACCATTTCTAGCTCGGTGACTACAAAACAAATCAATCACCAAGTAGAGATACAGTGGAATCCTAAATTTAGGCCTGGCAAACAGAAATACTCCGACATTACTGAGAAATCTGGCTTCAAGGAAAACAGCCCATACGCCAACTCTCGTGAGTAACACATGATGTAGACGACTTACCGGACGACAAAGTTCAGTTGCCCCAAATTCAGGCTCTGTCCATATTTACAAGGCAAATAGTTGTCATAATAGTTTTATCATTACCATTCAACTTTGAGGACAAAGAGAATTTCTAGCAATTCTAAGATTGTTGGTGGCTGGAGGTCCATCCCAGGCTGTTGGGTTACTCAGTGAATTAGCAAAGAGCCAGCTAAGGGAGCAGAAGTGGTTAGCCTAGAAAGGTGCCCTCGGAAGTGATTACATTACCTACAAGTGACCTCTGATGGCCAGGACTGATGGCTTACCATGAGGGCACTGGTTGTAGGCTTGCAAAATGCTCAGTGGGGATGTCCCTCCACTCATTCCAACATGCGGCTCCCTTTAAGCCCTTCCAACCTGTGCCCACGACCTCATCCTTGTGGTCAGATGAAACTCCCTCTAACTTGAAGATTACGGAGTGGCTCACATCGAACATTTTAAATTTAGTTCGCCCCAAACCACTCTAAACTTGAACTTGGAGTACAGTCATCCATCAGAGCTTTCCTAATTAAATTGGCATAAATTAAGGCTTAATGTCAACATCAGAACTTGGTCGCAGAAACCATAACACAGACAGTGCCAGGGGCTTCTCGTGTGCAGCCCACATGCCGTGACTTGTACAAAGGCGTTTCTGTTCGGTTACAAATCACTTGGTTCCTTAACAAAAAAAGGGCAAAGCGCGATGTGTCAGGTCTGCTTACCTTCAAGGCAAATCTAAATAAAAGTGCCTCTCTGTGCACTCGTCATCCAGGGACCCCTGTAACCATTCCAATGCTCCCAGGCGAGGAGGAAGAGGAAAGGAGTTTCACCCTAGGAACGCTGGTCCCGCCTGAGGCTTGCAGCATTAATCAGCTTAACCAGAATCACACAGCTCTTGGGCAACAGGGCTGTGTTCCTGCTCTTTCTTGAAGCCAGGTGTGCAGACTTCTACCCCACCAGCGGAGGTCAAAGCAGGGTGGGGTGGGGGTGGGGGTTGTTACCAGCAGCACGGCTATCACCTGGATGTCGTTCAAGATCAGAGTCTCAAAATCTGCCCAGACATTCAGGATCAGAAACTCTCAGGACAGGGATGGATGTTCTGTGTTTGGATACATCCTCTGGCTGAGGCTGATGTGGGCCAACATCTCTGAACTACTGCACTTTATCATGAGGTCCGCTTAAATCAAGCTCTAAGGAACACTGAAGAAGAAACCAGTCTTGTTTTGAAATCAAATAAAGGTGGTTAAAAGACATGGGGCTTGGGTGGGACATGGCGAGGGGTATCTGCCTACCGGTAAGAGAGAAGCAGTAGAGATGTATTTGATCGAGTCCATGAATCATTTTAGCAGGAAAATGGGCTTTTTCCTTTGTCAAGATATATCATTAAAAAAAATAATAAAAATATTGGGCCTCTGTTTTCCAAGAAAAATAACTAAAGCCAGGGTTATTTTCTATTTTCATAATTTTGCTGGGTTATCTGTAATGCAGATAGAACTTACCTACTGAAATGTTTAGGTTTCCTCAAGAAAATATAAACTATATTGCATCATCTGTAATATTATATCCGTAGGCACAGTCTGTTAAATCTGTGAGAGGTTATGCATTGACTTACTGCCCACCTCCAATTTTATCACTTAAAAAAACTTTTCCCCTCCCTTTTTGTTTCCATTTCCCCTTACCTAGAACAGATTGCATTTGGTGGTTAGCTAGAATGCTGATCTATTATCCTCTAGGGTTCTGGAGTTTGCTGATTTATATGCTTTTATGAGCCAGTGAATAATGCTTCCAGGTGAACCGCATTATATTGGTTTTGCAAGAACTGACTCAGAATCTGACACCCAGTAACGGAGGGTCATACAAATCATCACATCAACACTAGACTTCATTACATTTGTTTGTAATTTATTTTGCTTATGGTTTAATGTCTTACAAGCAGAAGAATATTATTGACATCAAAGAAGTTGCAGCCTGACTTGATCCCAGCAGGCGTCTGTCCACTTCAAATACTACAAACATTCTTTGTTGGCAAAACAATATTGTTTGAAAGTTTACCAGCATTAATTTAGAATTGGCTAATTACTAAAAAAAAGATAGGCGTTCCATCATGGTGCTGTGCACTCGTCATCAAAATTTCCGTTGAGGACAACCTGACATTTATATCCCAAAAGTGCATCATAAAATTAATAAGTTAATGAACTAAAAGACACATAGCCTTTCTCGAAGATAAAAATGCTTAATTTATAAGCCACTCTGGAGTACAAGGAAAGAAACAAAATGAAGCTGTATAAATTCATTTTTGGAGGATTTTGAGACTCTCAGCTTATATTTTAATATTTTGTTCATATATAGCCAGCAGTAAGAGAGAAAGCCAACCTAGGGTCAGCCCAAAGTTCTGCAGGAGAAACATCAACCAGGGTCGCCGTGTTTGAACATGAGTCATTTCAGGAAGCTAAAAAAAGAATAAAAAACCAGAATAAGATCCAGATATACTCACTGCTGGGAAAAGTTTGGTGGGAAAACATGAGAGACTCTGTTATTCAGAACTTAATAACCTTTCAAATTCCCAAAACAGTTACAAAATGCTTGATACCTACTCTTGACCAAAATTTTAAAATGTAAGATAAAGTCATTCAACTGTGGTTAGGAGGATCGTAGCGTTGCCAGAAGTCTTAAAATGACATAGTTATCAGCCTAAAGCAAACCCAATCCTTCTTTCTTTGGTTTTCTGAGAGTGCTTAAATGTGAAGTAGAAAATAAAGTATTATTTTTGACTCTTCTGTTAGGTTTATGAAGCCGCTAGATGTACTGGTTGTTACGAAGCACATATTTGTTTCCTTTCAAAGAGATCACCAAGGTCTTCCTGACCTTCAGAACAATAAAGACATCATGCCCTAAAGCTGTATTTTACTTTCAGAGAGGCAAGTGGCAACTGCTTTTGTAGTGGAATGGCTTTAACACCATGTGGAAGAAAATGTTCTCGTGAGCTCAATGTGTTCCTTTTTTTTCTTTTAATCTCTTTATATATATATTTTTTCATTATGTTAGTCACCATACAGTACATCATTAGTTTTTGGTGTCGTGTTCCACGACTCATTTTTTTATAATTGAAGTGCACTTGACACACATTATTACCTTAGTTTTGAGTCTACAATATAGTGTTCACATCTCTGTATGTTCTACTGTGCTCCCCACAAACATAGCGACGGTCTGTCCCCTTACAAGGCTAGAATACCAGTGACCATATTCCCTATGCCGTAGCTTTCATCCCCGCGATGTTTCTGTCTCATATTCCTTTGAATCCCTCATTATGCAAAGGAGAGAGTGACGTATCTCTTGCGTGACATAGTCATTTCTATTAGGAAACCAGCTTAAGTCAACATGGAGGGAAAGCCTCACTGGACCATGACATTATTGACATTTTGGGTTGGATAATTCATTGTTACGGGGGCTCTTGTGTGGGTTAAAGGATGTTCAGCAGCATCCCTGGCTTCTACCTGACGGATGTCAGCTGTTACCTCTGACCCCAGTTGTGACAACCACAAATGTCTCCAGATGTTGTCCCATGTTCCCCGGGGGGTTAAGAAAAAAATCACCTCTGTTTGAGAACTACCAGGTTATTTACAGCAAGAAAAAGGTAAAACCTGTAAAATATGCAAGGGTCTTAGATTTATGGCAATAAAAAGTTGATGTATTCTTTTTCTAGGTTGACTTGTTTTTTTAATGTCTGTCCAAGAGCGTCCTGAATGTTCTCTTTGGGTATGCTTGAGATGGTTGTTTCTCCCTTTTAATTAGAGAAATTGACAGGACGAGGATGACGGTTATTATGGTCTGCTATCTCACACCCATCTCACACATCTCACACACACACACATGGAGCAGTGGACCAAAAGGTAAAGTAGGATCCAGAAATGCTGTCCTGGGTGGATGACCTTCAACAGATTATGTGTCCTTTTGGTCTTTTTCTGCCATGTTTAAACATAAGCTTACCCATACTACTTTATAGTAAAAAGTATGTATCTATGGTTCATTATCTATTATAAATTTAAAATGACATTTTGAAAATCCATAGACCATTCCCAAAGGGCTGGCAATTGATGGTTCTCTTGAGGGATTAACAAGATACATGCACTGGAGTTTCCAAGACAGCTGATTCTCAGGAGTCTGTAAGTAATTTCCAAGTGTTTACTTCAAGGCCAGACAACATAGGTGACCAGTTTCCTTCTATCTCAATAATTTGTCTCTCTGACCATCTGTGAGACATAATTATGCCATCTCTGGTCACAAAAAGGCTCAAACTTTGATTAACATTATTTCCAAATATACTAAGACATTGCGTAATTCCTTCTCCTTGTTTTTCAAGCAAGGTAATTAATATTCATCCTCAAGATGTGGATGAATTAACAACCTGTCTTATGTCTACTATGTCTGGTGCCATCTGACTGTTGTTCCTCTCTGATGAAGTAGAAGTAATTTCTAGAAAGACTTTTTTTGGGCAAATACTCCTATAATATGAATAATTGGATGAACCATCATGATTGTTTTTAGTGTATTGTTGAGAAAATACTTCAGCCAAGATACAAAGCATGCTGGTGAAAACAGTTCTAGTTCCAAACATGTAACTTGAGATGCATTTTCAAACCACCTATGTCTTAACCTACATTTTAGAAAGCTCATTTTTGAAGTTCCATCTTTGCTGCAAACATCTACTCAGGGTCTTTGGTTGGAAAGATGTAGGTCTTCATCAGGTAGACTTAATAGCCAAAATGTTTAAGATACAAAACTGCAGAGATTAAATTAGCGTCTTGGGACTTCCTTCATAATCTCCATCAATTTCTGTCCCAACTAAATCCCAAAATGCCACAATTTTTAAAAATAACTTTGGATCTATTGTTTTTCTCACCAGCCTAAGTTTATAGACCAGCTATTGGCTTATAGTGTGTGACACACAATAAAATTGAATAAATGTGTTTAGAAGAGTTTCCAGGCTCTGTTAGTGACCTCACTCCCAGTAAGAAAACCAAGAATCCTTGATTCTGAGTATGTGAATGGCATTATCCACAAGAAAACACCATGAGGATTTTTACAGCTCCAGGAGCCACCAGTCACATGAATGCAATGTCTTCTGGGAAGTTTTGCAGAGCGGGGTCCCTGCTTTTTACTTTTTAATCAAAATGACTGCCTCTACAATCTCACCATCCACGTAGGTGGGACTTCTAGCAGCTCATCTTTTCCTTGAACTCCCTCAGGATGCTCTGGCTGAAGGTTTTATGCAGCACTTACTTTCATTGACATCCATTTTGTCATGCCCTATCTTAAGTCCTGCACCCCCATTTACTACTAAATTATTAAACTCCTTTTATTTAGGAGGAAACAATGGCTCAAAGAGGATAATGACTTACTCAGTCACATAGATGTGACATCAGAATGAGGACAAGAAGCCAGCTCATCTCAATACTGTAGAGGAGTGCAGGAATGCGGACAACACCGACTCCGTCTTTGGCCCTCCATTGTGTTCATGTCTGTTCAGCGAACTCTCTTGGGGCTACATGTTCTGGCCCTCTTGGAGATTAATATACATGCCTTAGACATGCCCACTGAGGCTGAGATTGGGGGAAGTTTGTTTTGGTTTCCCATGATTCTGTTAGAGATAACATAGTCTTCCTCCTTCCTGATGCACAGGTGATGCCCAAGATCGAATTAAAGCTTAGCTGTCAATTAGGGGCATGCAAGCCCTTGGAGGTGCATGTGAACACTTTGATCTCAAGACAATGAACTTCTGTGCACTAAGGTCTACACTAAGGTCTGGCTTTTGCAGAGAATAACTATGCTGCTGCCAGGTATCATTGCCTGCCAATCCTTACCACCCCCATCAGTAAATTGTCCTGCATAAAATTCTGTGTAAACTATATGGAGTGGTCTGCTTCATTTTCTGTTCTCACCATGCTTTCTCTGTTTGGGGGATACTTTACTGTCTCTCTTCCACCTTCTAAAGAACTATAAAGACCAGCTCTTTGCCTGAAATTCATCTCTATTATGACCAACACATTTCCACCTAATTAGAAAAAAGTGGAAATATCAAAGCTAACAATGTTCAAATAGACATAAAAGTCACTGCATGTAATGAAAACATAATGAAAATATATTATGCAACATATAGATATCATGCTGCTTTTGTTATAAAAGATATCATGCTATTGATTCTGTTTTTAAGGCAGACAATGTGTACTTGAAAAAGCTATTTAAAAAAAGACTAACTTTGTGAGCCTATAAAAATGGAAAAATGATGAAAATCAGCATTTCAAAAAAAAAAGTTTAGGAAGAGTCTCATTCTGATATGGATCATCTTAATTTGGGTGGTCTATCTGAACTTCTCGTGTCTGTACACAAATGGGCTTAGTAAGAAAATCCAGCTAAGCCTACTTTTGAGACAATACTTGGCTCTTTTTTGAATAATTATGGATGAACATATAAATCACAATATCTCTTGGATATACACCAAAATACCAGAGAGTCTTACAAAAAGTCTTTCCAAAAGATACAAATGTAAAATGCCAAATCTCAACCATGTCTGATTACAGCATTTCACTTACTTTGAATCTACCCACATTTTTAAAATCATTTCAGTAAGTAAATTTTGAAGGAAAATAAAGATCCATATGAACTAATTTTCAAGGGTATATAGTTTGCTTTTTTCTTTTAAAGAAATTCCTGATGTCAGTTTTATTGCCTCCATTTTCCCCCTGGATTTCAAGAGAGGAAAGCCTCCTTTTCCTCCTGGGCAATTATTTTATTGAACAATTTTATAGATTTTGATTTATGCCCTGAGACTAGAGGGGGTGAAATGATGGATGGAGGATGTTAACTGCAGAAAAACGTCAGGAAAAAAGAGAAATGTTAGCAAAACACCTTTGCCCAGAGATAGAGCCAAGAGATATATATTTTTCAGATTTCTGCCAGAAACTTGGAAGCCTTGAGGTAGAAAATAATTTTCTTTTTTACCTGCAATGTTTAGCAAGTTCCCCAACTCAAGTCAGGGGATGCCTAAACATGGCAGTCAAGGAATTGTAATTTTCTGGAAAAAAAAAAAAAAAGAAAATCTTTAACTAAAAGATAGTCCTTTATCATGCCATTGTTTTATTTTGTTTTAAGACTTGAATCAGACACAGGAGAGAAATTCCCTGAGATGCACCAAGTCCACACAGTGACTGACTTGTCTGCAGATTACAGATATTATAGACAACCGGTAATTGGAATTCCTGAACATTTTAGAAAGTGATATTAAGTAAATAATTTATACTCGAGGCAGTTCCCATAACTGCATTCATAGTCAACCTGAAGTTTTAAAAGCAATGCTCATGGAGAGTGTTAGAACCCATCAGGAAAGAAACTGGCTAAATTCTAATGTCTTGTGCTATGCAATTAATTATACACTAGGGAGGACATCACAAAGGAGGACGATCTATAAAACATTCTCTAGAACTTAGGTTTTTGGTTTCTCTTTACACATCTAAGCTTCAGAATCTTGCCATGCAAAGCCTTCTCTGTCTACTTCCATCTGTAATCTGAAACTGGTTTCTTGTTGGTGTTAAAGATCTGTCACTAGATATTTCAACATTGCTTTCAGTATGAATCATAAATGTACATACTGAAAAAGAAAGTTCTGTATCCGAGGCTTCTAATAAACACTAAAAAAAAAAAAAAAACTACCCGAAGTCTTTTCACCATGAAAAATTTATAATTTAAATATAAATATTCAACATTCACTTGCTGAAGACATTCGGTGGATTTCTCCGTTGCAGGTAAGATTGTCATTCATATATTTTTCCTCTCTCAGGAATGCATAGTTTTTGTCATTATCAACTTTCAAGAGAAATGATTTGCTCCTCCATTCATGAAGCTCCCTTGATAACTGACTTATACCATCTTCTTTTCAGAAGATTCCTAAAATCCTAAGTGCACACTGAGTTATGTATCCATTTGCCTTTGCTAAGAGGAGCCATTCTTGTTCCTAGAAATATGATGAGAGAAAATCTCAGAAACTTATTTTGTAGGCTGTCCTAGTAAAGCTTAATCTCTCTAGGGGCACATATTCCATGGACTGCTCTTACTGTCACATCTGTAATGAGCTTACTTGTGTCCTTGCAGAAGACCCACATCTGAGAATAAGATGGAAATTTGTTAATGAAAGTCATGATTTGGCTTGCAAATCTGCAACTATCTGTTTGCATATGCAAACTATACACTTAAAAATTTAATAACAAAACTTCTGGTTTCTGGTATGTCATAGAAGATTAGAAGTCACCAATTCACCCAGCAACAAGTAAAAAAGATGAAGAAAGTGAAAAATCAACAACTCTCCTTAGATATGACAGAAAAGTGAGATCAAATGGCTGGCCCAAACATTGGAGAGAAAGAAGAGTGTATCTAGAGAATCCAGTTTACCTGAGCAGAAACCTATAACCAGAAACCAGTGCCAGGGCAGAGAAATAAACTGTAATTGACAAATTACTAAAAGTAAAAAAATCTAGGGGACCCAGCCTTAAGTCTTAATACTCACTTCTGTGGAATTTTTCTGCCAGGAGCTCTACTGAATTCTCACAGGGGGTATTGGGAGGAAAATCCCTTCATGCTTTTATCAGGAGGAAGATAAAGGAGCCATTTTGAAATATGCCAGAGAATTCTGATCTTAACAAGGACTTTTCTTAAGAGAAACTATTTTTATCAGAGCCTAACCTGTTGGGGTTTTATTAGAGTTTTATTATCCTACCTACTAAAGAGAAATACTCAATTTTACCCCCCTCTTGCCATTCTCTTCCACCTAAAGAGGGAGGAGACAAGAAGTTCACCATCTGGGAGCACCAGCTCACCAAAATACCAAGACCCAATCAAAGACCTATATAATGCTTCCCCTCTCCCCATACCTTACTCCTATATCATTAAAGGACTATTTCCCACAGTTCCTTTTACCTAGTACATTATGCCTTCCTTTCAACAAAAATAACACAAATTACATGAAAACCAAAAAACACAGTTTGAAGAGACTGAACAACCATCAGAACCAGAGTCAGATACAGAAGGAAAGCTGGCATTATCAGGCCAGGAGCTTAAAAAGACAAAACAAAACAAAACAAAACAAAAGACTATGATATGGTAAAGGCTTTAATGGGGAAAGGAGACAACATAAACAATCAAAAATAATATCAACAGAGAGGTGGAAATTCTAAGAAAGAATAAAAAAGAGATGTCAGAGATAAAAGGTACTGCAAGAGAAATGAAGAATAAAGGGTTCATTAGTAGATTGCACATGGCTGAGGAAAAACTCTGAGTTTGAAGATATGACAGTAGAAACTTCCAAAATTGAAAAGCAGAGAGAAGAAAGACTAAAAAAAAACCCCATCAAAACACAATATTCAGGGATACCTGGTGGCTCAGTCAGTTGAGCAGCTGCCTTCCACTCAGGTCATGATTCCCAGGGTCCTGGGATCGAGTCCCACATCGGGCTCCTTGCTCAGCAGGGAGCCTGCTTCTCTCTCTGCCTCTGCCTGTTTGTACACACACTCTCTCTTTCTGATAAATAAATAAAATATTTAAAAACAAACAAACAAACAAACAACCCCCACAATATTATAAGGTACTTCTATTACCCATGAAGTAGTGTTGAAAGTGGAACTGGATTACTTATAAATGTATAAATAAATAAATGTAACCACTTAAAATACTAGAAAAGAAATATAATTAATGTGCTAATAAGTGAGTCAAAATGGAATTGTATAAAATGTTCAATTAAAATCACAAGGCAGGGACGCCTGGGTGGCTCAGTTGGTTGAGTGGCTACCTTCGGCTCAGGTCATGATCCCAGCGTCCTGGGATCGAGTCCCGCATCGGGCTCCTTGCTCCGCGGGGAGCCTGCTTCTCCCTCTGCCACTCTGTCTGCCTGTGCTTTTTTCTCTCTCTCTCTGAGAAATAAATAAAAATTAAAAAAAAAAATCACAAGGCAGAAAAAGTGTGGAAGACAAAAGTAGAAACAAAGAATAATAGGCAACAATTAGAAAACAGTAATGAATATGGTATATATTAATCCAACTATATCAATAATCACTCTAAATGCCAGTGGGATAAATACGCTGAAAAATAGACAGGGATTTTCAGAATGGATCAAAAATAAGACCCAACCATCTGCTGTCTACAAGAAATCCACTTTAAATACAAAGACATACAGATTAAAAAGTAAAGGAATGGGAGATATATCACATTACACTAATCAAAAGAAAGCAAAATACTTATGTTAATTTCAAACAGAGCAGACTTCAGAGCAAGGAATGGTATCAAGTATAAAGATGGCCATTAGATAAAGAAAAAAGATTCAATACTCTAAAAAGACATACCAATCCTTATTGTGTGTGTACCTAACAACAGATTATTAAAATATGTGGAACAAAAATGGACAGAACAGCAAAGAGAAAGAGAAGGATCCACTATTTGATTGGAGACTTTAACCCACTCTCTCAGAAATGGGCAGATCCAGCAGGAGAAAATCAGTAAGATCACAGTTGAACTAAAGGGCACCATCAATCCACTTATTACTGACATCTGTAAACTACTTCATCCAATAACAGAAGAATACACATTTTTTTGCAAGCTCACGCGGAATTTTCACCAAGATAGATCACATTCTCTGCCATTAAACACACCATAATAAATTTTAAAGAACAGAAGTCATACAATGTCTACTCTCAGCTAACAATGGACTTAAACAAGAAATCAGTGACAGAAAAGAAGCTGAATAATCCCCAAATACATGGAAATTAAATAACATAGTTTCTAAATAACACAAAGGTCAATAAAGAAATCTCAAGAAAAATTTTAAAGTATTTGAACTATAAGAAAATAGAAATACAAGGTGTCAAAATTTGTGGGCCTCAGAGTGAAAGAAGTATGTAAAGCAAAATTGTAGCATTGAATGCATAGATTAGAAAAGTACAAAGATCTAAAATCAATCATGCAGACTTCCAATTTAGGACACTAGAAGAACAGCAAATTAAATCCAAAGTCAGGAGAAAAAAAGCAAATAACATTAGAGTAGATATCAATAAAATTGAAAATAGGAAATCGGTAGAGAAAATCAGCAAAACCAAAAGTTGGTTCTGTGAAAAGGTCAACAAAATCAATAAGCCTCTACACAGACTAAGAAAAAGATAGAAAACGCACATTGCTAATATCAGAAATCAAAGAGATATCACTACAAATACCAAGGGAAATAAAAGTGTAATAAAGGAAAGTTCTGAATAACTCAATACTCACAAGTTTGATCATCTAGAGGAAACACACCAGTTCCTTGAAAAACATAACTGGCAAAACTCACACAAAAAGAAATACACAATTGGAATAGGCCTGTATCTATTTTAAAAATTGAGTCAATAATTAATAATCTTCCAAAAGGTTATTCACCAGTAAATTCAACCAAACATTTAAGGAAGAAATCCTACCAATTCTCTACAACCTTTCCCAGAAGACAGAAGCAGAGGGAATACTTCCCAACACATTCTATGAGACTAGAAATATCTTAATATGGAAACTAAAGACATTACAGAACAACAATAGGGTAATACTTCTTATGAACAGAGATGTAAACTCTGTTTACATCTCAACAAAATACTAGAAAATTGAACCCAGCAATATATAAAAAGAATTTTACACCACAATCAAGTGGGATTTATTCAATTATATAAGGCTGGTTCAACATTCCACAATCAATTAATGTGATCTACATTGCAACATCAACAATTTAAGAAGATATCAATAGATGCATAAAAAGCATTGGCAAAATTGAACATCCATTTAAGACAAAAACTCCCAAAAAACTAGGAAAAGAGAGAAACTTCCTCAAAATCATAATGAACATCTGTAACAAAAAAACCCTATAGGTAACATCATGCAGAAAATTTACGGCTAAGATCAGGGACAAGGCAAGGACATCCCCTACCACCCCTGTTTTTCAACATCAGATTAGGATTCCTAGTAAGTGCGATAAGAGAATAAAAGGAAATAAAAGGAATATCCAAAAAATGCCATCTATGCATAAAATCCAAAAGAATCATTAAAGAAAAAAACTCCTAGAATAAGTGCATATTGCAAGGTTGCATGATACAATGTTAATACACAAAAGTCAATTCTTACATATGAAGAAAATGAACAAGTGGAATCTGAATTAAAAACTCAATACCATTTATATTA
Source organism: Mellivora capensis (assembly GCA_004024625.1). Classification (NCBI taxonomy): domain Eukaryota; kingdom Metazoa; phylum Chordata; class Mammalia; order Carnivora; family Mustelidae; genus Mellivora; species Mellivora capensis. The sequence goes on along the minus strand of PISX010006952.1, from coordinate 12,980 downwards.
GTACCAAAAATAGTGCTATATCTATGTATAAATCTATATGAGGAAAAGTATAAAAGTCTAGTAAAAGACATCAAGGACAAACTAAATAAATCTAGAGATATTCCATGTCCCTGGGCAGGAAAACTCAATATTGTCAAGATGTCAGTTCTTACTATAGATTCAACACAATCCCATTCAAAATCTCAGCAAACTATTTTGTGGATATTGACAAACTGATTCCAGAATTTATATGAAGAGACCAAAGACCCGGAATGGCCACCACAATTTGAAGAAGAATGAAATTGGAGAGTTGACACTATCTGTCTTCAGACTTACTATAAAAACTATCACATATCGCTTCTCTGCCTTTTGGCTAAGATCAAGTGTATAAAAACTATCACAACAGTGTGGAACTGGTGAAAGAATAGAAAAACAGATCAATGGAAGAGAATAAAGAGGCCAGAGATAGAACCACATAAATATAGTCAACGGGTCTTTGACAAAGGAGCAAAAATAATAAAATGGAAAAAAGACAGTCTTGTCAACAAATGGTGTTGGAATTATCAGACAGCCACACGTGAAAAAATAAAAAACCCATAATGAATCTGTATGCAGAACTTCCCCCCTTCACAAAAATTAAGTCAAGATGACTTATAGGTCTAAATGGAAAACACAAAACCATGAAACTCCTAGAAGATAACAAAGGAGAAAACACAGATGACCTTGGGTATAGTGATGCCTTCTTAAATATAATACCAGAGACATGATTCATGAAAGGAATAATTGATAGGTTGATTTCATTAAAATTAAATTTTCTTCTCTGTAAAAGACAATGTCAAGAAAATGAAAAGGTAAACCAGAGAGTGGAAACATTTTTTTTGGCAGAAGACACATCTGATAAAAGACTGATATCCAAAACATAAAAAGAACTCTTAAAACATATAAATAAGAAACAATCCAGTTTTTAAAAAAATGATTAAAAGACCTGAATAGACAGACATTTCCCCAAGGAAGGTACACAGATGGCAAATGAGCACATGAAAAGGTGTTCGACATCATATGTCACTAGAAAATTTCAAGGGAAAACAGCAATGAGATACCACTACACAACTACTAGCATGGCCAAAATCCAAACATTGACAACACTAAATGCTGACAAGGATCTGGAGCAATAGGAACTCTCATTTATTACTGATGGGAAGGCAAAATGGTACAATCACCTTGGAAATCTATTACAAAACTAGACATATTCTTATCATATGATTCAATGATTACACTCCTTGGTATCTTCCTAAGTATATAGAAAACTTAGGTTTATACAAAACCTGCACACGGATATTTATAGCAGCTTTATTCATAGTTGCCCAAACCTGGAAGCAACCAAGATGTTCTTGGTAGGAGAAAGGATAAATGCACTGTGGTACATCTAGACAATATTATTTAGTGCTAAAAAGAAATGAGCTATGAAGCCAGGAAACAACCTGGAGGAAACTTAAAACATAGTACTAAGTGAAAGAAGCCAATTTCAAAAGGTACATATTGTATGATTTCAACTACATTATATTTGGAAAAGACAAAACTACAGAGATAAAAAAAAAGATTAGTGGTTTCAAGGAAAGGGAGGGATGAAGAGGCAGAATACAGAGGATTTTTAGGGCAGGGGAAATATTCTATATGATATTACAAGGGTCATTTGTTATTTGTCAAAACCCATAGAATGTACACCACCACACATGAATCCAAATGTAAACTACAGACTTTGGGTGATAATAACATGTCAATGTAGTTTCATCAATTATCATAAATGTACCTCTGTGGTGTGGGATGCTGAGAGTGGGGGAAGGTATGCATGTATAGGTCAGATATTATTGGGAACTCTCTGTACTTCCTACTCAATTTTGTCATGAACCTCCAACTGCTCTAAAAGAAATAAAGTTTTTTAATTAAAAGAAAATCCATTTATCAGTTACACTAACCACAATTCAAGTGCTTGATGAGACAGCCATACATGGGGAGCGATCACTGTTGCAGATAGTACAGACAAAAAAAAAAGCTGATTATCTAAGTCACCAGATAAATCTTTAAAGGTTTTATTTATTTGAGAGAGAGAGAGCATGATGTGGGGAGGGACAGAAGGAGAAGCCAACTCCCCGCTGAGCAGGGAGCTCAAAGCAGGGCTCAATCCCAGGACCTAAGATCATGATCTGAGCCAAAGTCAGATGCTTAACTGACTGAACCATCCAGGCACCCCTGTCACTAGATAAATTAAAGAAACACTCTTAGAAGAAAGTATAGGCCCACTGGGAGAAGAATTATAATGGTTATGGATCATTTTATATTTCTTCTGTTCTACCCACACATTCTTATTAATCTAAAAATAGAAAAAAAAGGAAAAGAAGGAAAAACTAAAGCATATTTTGAGTTACTGGACTATTTAGTGGCTTAGGTCAAACTAGATAGTGTCATTTCAAAGTCTTCTATTTATACTCAGGACAGAAGGATTTTTTTTTTGCCAAACATTTTCCACAGTCTTATACCACTACTACATCTAGATTTTTTTTCAAGTGATCATCATTGCTACAAAGTGGCACTGGAACATCTGTATATGGTCAAATACATGAGGAAAAAAATGAGCATTGCATATTCACTCATCCACATATTTATGACAATGTTAATAAGGCAATCAATTTTTCTTTTGATCTTGAAGAGTTTTTTTGGTTACTTTCTTTTGATTTTGAAGGGTTATTTGATAATTATTAATTAATAAGATGTTATCTAAAAATGATTACAAAGAGACATGTAGGAGTTCTTCCATTAAATAGATAGGTAGATAGGTTTATTATGGTTCTTAATGACACCCACAAATTCGCCCAGTGTTTGCAAAACTGAACACTCAGTCAATATGATCCTTTATACATATGCTGTCTCCAAGAAAATTTTCTGAGGAAGTCATCCATGAGATCACAACTTGCTGAAAAATTGATAAATTAGAAAGACTGTTGGCCTTTATATATCCAATAAAAATAGATAGACTGATTTTTGTTTGTCTTTCTTCTCTCATCTGTCAGCTGACCAACTTACTTGTTTTAGTAAGTATTCAACCACAGAAACAATCACATGACCTTTTTGCTTTTCTCCCAGACTGTTGACAGCATTCAGCCATACATAGGCTATTTCTTCATAGCAGTGATCATCTCATGCATTCAATAACCGTTAGATGAACTGAATTGTAAACAACCTATGTTAGTCCTAATGAGTAAACAAGATTGCACCTGGCATTCACTCTCATGGACTTCATAAGTTTAACAAGGAAGTTGCTCTACTAAAGGAAAAATCATGCAAGGATCAAATTTGTCATACAGTCTTCAATAAGAATTTAACATCCTCCCTTCTAACTTTCAGGAAAAAAAAAGATTTCTTCTATTCACATATTCTCATCATGTTTACCTATTCATATAACAATAATTGAGGAAAAAGAGAAAAACATGGATAAAATTGAGGCAGATTTCTGTTTCTAGTGAGTTAAAAAAACAAGAGAAATGACCTCATGTGATTAATGATGGAAATTTTCTGACTTATGTCTTTAATTTAAAAAACTGTACTCACTATAATATTATATTTAAAAATTACTGCTTATAGGGGCACCTGGGTGGCTCAGCGGCTTGAGCCTCTGCCTTCAGCTCAGGTCATGATCTCGGGGTCCTGGGATCGAGCCCTGCATCGGGCTCTCTGCTCGGTAGGGAGCCTGCTTCCCTCTCTCTTTCTGCCTACTTGTGATCTCTCTCTCTCTGTCAAATAAATAAATAAAATCTTTAAAAATTACTGCTTATAAAACATGTCCTTCTGGCAAATAAAACTTTGTTACCTAGTACCAACACCTTTTTTATTTCTGAGATATTAAAACATGATTAAAAATTTAGCAGTTGTATGATATACATCAACACAAAAATCTGTTGTGTTTCTATCACAAATAATGAACACTTTGAGAAGGAAGGATATTAAGACAACTATTTCATCTGCAATAACATCAAAAAGAATAAAATACTTAGAAATTAACTTAATCAAAAAGGCACAAATAAAGGGAAAGGCATCCCATGTTCATGGATTGGAAGACTTAATATTGCTTGGATAGCAATACTAGGTACAGTGATCTACACATTTACTGCAATTCCTATCAAATTCGTAATGAATTTTTATAGAAATGGAAAAATCTATCTTAAAATTAATTTTAAAAAAATCTCAAGGGACCCTCAATAGCCAAAACAATCTTCAAAAAGAACAAAGTTGAAGGTCTCACATTTTCTGGTTTCAAAATTAATCGCAAAACTACGGTAATTAAGAGTGTGGTCCTGGCATAAATACAGACATACAGACCAATGGAATACAATAAAGAGCCCAGAAATGAGTTCTTGCAAACACAGGCAATTGATTTTGACAAGAGTGCTGAGAGACAATCCAGTAAGGAAAGAACAGCCCTTTCAATGTAAGGAATTGGAAAACTGGGTATCCACATACAAGAGAATGAAATTGGATTCTTACCTTATACCATATACAAAAATTCACTCAATATGGATCAAAGACCTAAATGTAAGACCTAAAACTATAAAACCTTTAGAAGAAAACGTGCAGAAATCCCCATAACATTGGACTTGGCAATGATTTCTTGGATATGTCATTAGAAGCTCGGGGAAGAAAACATTAGAAAAAATAGCTTAAATTTGATTTTACCAACACAAAAAATTTTCATGCATCCAAGGACATTATAAACAGACTGAAAAGGCAACACATGGAATAGGAGGAAGTATCTGTGAATCACACATCTGTTAAGAGGTTAATATCTAAAATAAGTAAAGAACTCCTACAACTCACACTCACACAAAAATCTAAACAAAATGATCAAAGGACTTGAATACATATTTTTTCCAAAGAAAATACAAAAATGGCCAATAAGTACATGAAATGATGCTAAAGAACACCACTACTCATTTAGGTAATACAAACAAAAACAATGAGATCCACTGGTATGGTTATTTTAAAAATGACAGAATACAACAAGTGTTGGTGAAGTTGCAGAGATACTGGGAAGGTAAAATGATGCAGTCACTATGGAAAACAAATAATTAAAGTTAGAATTACCATATGATTCAGCAACTCTGCTTCTGGATATATACATCAAAGAATTCAAAGCAGGGACTTCACGATCTATTTGTATACCCACATTCACAGCAGCATTAGTCACAGTAGCCAAGAAAGCAACTCAATGTCCATTGGTGAATAAATGCATAAGCCAAATGTTGTGTGAATGTACAATGGAATATTGCTCAGCATTAAAAAGAAAAGAAATTCTGACACATGCTGACAATGATCAACCTTGACGATCCCATGCTAAGTAAAATAAAGCAGTCACAAAAAGCCCAATACTGTAGGATTCCAATCAAATGAGGTACCAAGAATAGTCAAATTCAGAGACAGAAAGGAAACAGGTGGTTGCTAGAGAGTAGGGGCAGGGATAATCAGGTGCTAGTGTTTGTTTAATGGGTATGGAGTTTCAGCTTAGGAAGGTGAAGAGAGTTCTATAAATGATGGTTGTACTACAATGTGAATATACTTAACAGAATCCTGAGAGACCTTTCTTCTCCCTGTACTCTGCCCTGTGAGGACACAGCAAGACAGACATCTGCAAACCAGGAAGCAGGTCCTCACCAGATACCAAATCTGCCAGCACCCAGGATCTTGGATTTCCCAGGCTCCAGAACTGTGAGAAGAAATGTTTGTTCAAGCCACCCAGCCTAGGTTTTTTTTTTTTTTTTTGAAATTATAGCAGCCCAAAAAGATCAAGAAATTAACTCATAAAATAACCCATTTTTAGAGGGTTAGAATCCCCCCTTTTTTTTTTCATAGTCTACAGTGTGGACTACTTTGAATTTCTTTATGATTGTCGGCTATTACGTGATGGAGGGAAGTCTATGTCTCCTTCCCTTGAAGGAATCTGGCTGATTCCCTGGCTACAGATTGGCTGGGGGAAGATTGCCTCTCCACAGAAAGAGGTTTTACCAACGATAAAATCTCAGAAAGGCTCTGCTGGATTTCTCTTTCTTCAATATTCTGGAAGGTGAAAATTTTCTTTGGAATATTTGCTGAAAAATATTTTATCAATTCTTGCCTCTAACAATCTCCTAAGACTTAAATTCAATAAAAGTTTAGGTATGGTTTCCAACCTAATCTACCCTTTTGTCTATGATAAATTTTCTCTTTTGTTTTATCGAATTCATTTTCTCAGTCATTTCTTTTGACAGCAGTGTAAAGGAGGTTAGAAATATGTTCTGTTTTATGGGCAGAAGACATGAACCATCATTTTTCTGAAGAAGACATCCAGATGGCCAACAAACACATGAAAAGATGCTCAATGCCACTAATTACCAGGGAAATGCAAATCAAAACCACAGTGAGGTATCATCTCACACCTGTCAGAATGACTAAAATCAAAAACACAAGAAACAACAACTGTTGGTGAGGATGTGAAGAAAAAAGATCCCTTGTGTTGGTGGAAATGCAAACTACTGCAGCCACTCTGGAAGACAGTATGGAAATTCCTCAAAAAATTAAAAATAGAATGACCATATGATCCAGTAATTTCACTCCTGGGTATTTACCCAAAGAATATGAAAACACTAATTTGAAAAGATATATGCACCCCTATGTTTATTGCAGTATTATTTACAATAGCCAAATTATGGAAGCAACTCATCCATCCAAAGATGAATGGATAAAGAAGATGTGGTATATGGATACAATGGAATATCACTCAGCCATAGAACAGATGAAATCTTGCCATTTCCAGCACCATGGATGGATCATGGAGGGTATAATGCTGAGTGAAATAAATCAGCCAGAGACAAATACCATATGATTTCACTCATATGTGACATTTAAGAAACAAAGCAAATGAACAACAAAAAAAGAGAGAGAGAAAGAAAAAACCAGATTCTGAAACAGAGAGAACAAACCAACAGTTACTGGAGGGGATGGGTGAAATAGGCGAGGGGAATTAAAAATCACACTCATCAAGGTGAGCACTGGGTGACATACAGAATTGTTAAATCACTCTATTGTACGTTGGAAACTGATAAAACGTTGTATATTCATTTTAACAGAATTAAAAATTCCATGGGTGTAAAAGCAGTTGTGGAATAATAATATTGTCTTGAAATAAAATTCACAGATTCTATATGACAAAAAAGATAAGTGCATTCGATTTCAGCGTCATATTTGATTACTAATAGTAACACCCTGAACACAGATCACTATGTTGACTCCACAATATCCTAAAATTGGGAGATTTGTTCCCACTGACACACGTCCTGTTTCCAATTCAAGTCTTTTTAAATTAGTAGCTCTCTTCACAAAACAACTTAATACAGCAGTTTTAATTTTCCTTTGTAAGCAAGAAAGCAAGGACTACAGCTTTCAGCGTACCTGGGTTCACCCAGGTGAAAGTACCAAAGAGGGAGTTAATCTTAAGGTTATTTTTAAAAATTCAGCATTAGGTACTTTATTTAAAAATTCAAACACAGGAATGCCTGGTTGGCTCAGTGGGTTAGGTGTCTGCCTTCAGCTCAAGTCATAATCCCAGGGTCCTGGCACCGAGTCCCACATCGGGCTCTCGGCTCAGCTGGGAGCTTTCTTCTCCCCTTGCCTGCCACTCTCCCTGCTTGTGTTCTATCTCTCTGACAAATAAGTAAACAAAATCTTTTTTTTTTGTTGTTTTAATTCAAACACAGAAAACTATAGACTTCTAATTTCCTGATCTTATCTTCCTAAGGGAATTTATGAAGCAGTTTACATTAGAAAATAAATCTCCTCTTTCAAAACCGAGTTGTAAGACAAAGACCACATATGATTCAGAGAGACAAATATATTACCTCTTTTAACCTCTATTTAATAGTTCACGTCTCCATTTTTTTCCTTAGGGGAAGTGGTTCAGTTAGACGAATTCTTATATATTGTATAGCTCAGGAAAGAGAGTCATTAGTTGTCTCTCGTATTTTCCTAAGAAATGGATTACTTTGGAAGATGTGTTTACATGTCTTGAGAGGCTGGCTAGAAGCAAAAAAAATTACAAGGGGCAGAAAAATACAAATGTTTCTGGTGGTCAATTTTTTAAAATCACAGAGTACAACATTTATCAAAATTGGGTTTATCAGTCATTTTCTCAGTAGAAAATATCTAAGCATAGAGTTTGACTGATTTATAGAGAAAGAGAATAAAAATCTTTCAAAATTGTTGATAATGATTCATACTTGCTTTTGCAAAGTAATTGTGCATATTAAATTATATTAATTTTGCTGCCTGAAATGGTTTTCAAATTCTTGTCATTTTTTTCCATAGACGAAGAGTATTTTAAATAATGTGAGTTGCACTCTTTGATTTCAAGTACAATATTTGTTGAAAGCAAATATGTATATTAAGGTTATTTTGTATGTCTTTTAAATAAAATGTCTCCTTTTATGGACGCATATTTTTTTAAAGGATATCACACTTAGGTATTGTCAAACTTCAAAGAAGAGGTAGCTTACTAGTTTTGGGGAGGGAGAAAAGGCTCTTTTACCGGAACCAACTTGGTGATTTTACCAGAACCAACTTGGTGATTATTGACTGAATTGCATTGGACGTATCTAGCTTTCTCTGAGAAAGCACGAGTCCATCAAAATCAATAAATTGGAAATAAACAATAACAGAGAAATGCAAATAGGATCAATATCCTAAAAGCAGAGAATTCTATTTTAGTTTAACTTTGTAGTCATGCGATTACGAAAAACTGAGAAGCCTCGCTAGAAATTCAGCTGTTTTGTCAATTTATGTTATTTTCACCCAATTCACCATCCAGAAGCTATTAAATTCACTGAATTAAAATAAACATCGAGAAGCCAATGTATGCTCTTCCATCTGACTGCTGATAATCCTTTTTATACACAGATCTTACTTTTGTGTGTGTGGATTTATTTTCAAAGCAGAGGATCTTAAGTTCGGAATCCAAATACTCTTACCCTGCTTTTTGCTGAAGGAACATTATCTGGACATTTTGGAAAATGGTCCAGGCAAAAGTCTGGCTGTGCTATTACTTCAAGGAGACCCTATTCTTAGAGGGGACAGATACACAAGAAACTCTGACTGACTGCTCCTCAATCTTGTGGTTTCCACTCCCTGTTATGTAAATGAAATCGAGATGGAAGGAACATTTGTAATCATCTGGAAGAGGAAGAGATGTTTTAAAAGAGCATCCCTTCAAAGAAACAAACCAACAAAAAAGCACAGAGAAGAGAGAAGGAGACCTGGAGGAACTACATAGTCAGGGAGATTGCTTGAGGAAGGGGCTGGAAAGAGGGTCCATTCTCAACTAGATGGGCTTGATGTCCGTGGAGGGGCACCTGAATTTTGTTGCGTTTTGTTTTGGCATGAACCGGTGAACTCAGCACTCTTCCTTCTCTCCTACCCACCTCTCAGAGCTACAGCTTCTGCGCTATCAGCTTGGGTGCTGCTCATGTACTGGGGTCCTGGGCAGCTGTCCAGTTCCACCAGTTCTAGGGACATCTCTAAGGCTATCTGTGGTGACAGCCCCTTGAGGTTTCTCTGGGCTCACTGTCATGGAAATAGCTTTGCAGGATCTAAAACCTTAGGAAAAATGCCTAAAGGTCTGAAACTTGTTTCCGATCCAAAATAAACCTTCCCTTGCCATAACCTCTTCTGTTCTTTAAAATGGGTTAATTTATTCTTTAAGTAATAAATCATATTTATTAAAAATAAAGTCTCTCCTAACCAAACGGCTGAAAAATAATACTTCCAGGGCCTGTCTCTTCCTTCTAGTTTAGAAAGTTTGTAAACTTAGGGAAGGTGAATATCAGAAATCCTCTGGACTCTTTTAGTTCTGAGAATTTTCTTAGAAGGAGCTCACAGTTTTCAAGCAGAATGAGACTGTCCTACGTAGCGGTCTCTGGTCCCAAACACATCTAAACCAGGCTTAGTAGTTAGGGAGTAGTAGTAGGGATATGTTCATTTTCTCTGGTTGCTGTTAACAAATTACCATTTATCTAGTGGCTTAAAACAATATAATCTGTTATATAATAGTTCGAGAGGTCAGAAATCCAGCAAGGGTCTCACAAGGCTAAAATCAACGCTTGCAGAGCTGGGTTTCTTTTGGAGGTTCCCGGGGAGAATCTGTTTCCTTGTCTTTTCCAACTTCTAGAGATGGCTGGGATTCTTTGACTCTTGACCCCTCTCCTCCATCGCGTCAGTCAGAGAACCAAATCTTTCTGACCCTCCTTCTGCCATCACATTTCTTTCTGACTACAGCTGGGGAAGGTTTCCCATTTTTTAAGGACTTGTGGGATTAGAACGTGGCCAATCAGATAATCCAGGCTAATCTCCCCATCTCACAGTCCTAAACCTTAATCACATCCTCAAAGTCTCTTTTGATATGTAAGATAACATATTCACAGCTCCCCAAGAAGAGAACAGGGGTATCTTGGCGAGGGGAGCATTCTCTACAGAACACGTCTCATGAAATCTTTGTAGCAAACATGGGAGTACAAAAAAGATACCAGACCAATAGATCCAGTTATAAATACAATTTGGAGGAAGTAGATAGACAAGATAAATGGATTCTAACCTGTTAATTCCAGGCATTGTTAACTGTATCAGACCCTTCTATTACATAATGCTTCAAACACTCTATCAAGACCTCACCCCTGGGGCGCCTGGGTGGCTCAGTGGGTTAAAGCCTCTGCCTTCGGCTCAGGTCATGATCTCAGGGTCCTGGGATCGAGCCCTGCATCGAGCTCTCTGCTCAGCAGGGAGCCTGCTTCCCCCTCTCTCTCTGCCTGCCTCTCTGCCTACTTGTGGTCTCTGTCTCTGTCAAATAAATAAATATAAAATCTTAAAAAAAAAAAAAAAAGACCTCAACCCTTACTTTTTATAGACAGGGGAAGACAAAGCAATGGCCAGGATATTCTGTGCAAATAGTAAGCAGAAAAGCAGATGTGCCTCTATTCTATTCTGTTTGTCGATAACAGACAAAGGAAGCTTCAAGGCAAAGAATTTTCTCAGAGGTAAAGAGGGATCCTTCCACGTGATAGAAGTATCAATTCAATCAAGAGGACAGGATAGCCCTAAACAAGCGTGCATCTACTGACAGAGCTTACGCTGCATGAAGCAAAACTGATAAAACCAAGAAAGAAATAGGTAAACCCACAAACTTAGGTGTATATTTCAGCATTACTCCTTCATAATTAACAGATCACATGGAGAAGAAGATCAGTATGGAATGTGAAAATACAACTAAAACCATCAAGCAGCCTGACTTAACGGACATTCACAGAACTTTACACCCAAGAAATGCAGCATTCACAGACTTTCCAAACGCGTAGGAGGGCATTTGCCAAGATGGACCACACCCTGCGCCACAGAACACGCCTTAAAATATTTTGAAGGACTAAAATAATACAGAGTATATTCTCTGACAGTGAAGAAATTAAAATAACTAAGAGCTACCTATGAAAGTTACAAACATCGAGCACTTAGGCACCATCCTTCCACAAGAAAAAAGTTACATGAGACATTTAAAGACATTTCAGAGGGATCCATGTTGAACACACAACAGATTAAAATTCATGGGATCCAGCAAAGTAGTGCTTAGAGGAAAATTTATAGCTTTCAGTGCTTGGATTAGAAAAGAAGAAAAGATTCAAAATCAATGGTATGTTATTCCACTTCACAAAGGAAAAAAAGAAGCAGAAAATCAATGCAAAGTGAACAGAAGGAAGGGAATCATAGAGATGGCAGAAATGAGAGAAAATCATGAAACAAAACAATGTTTTTGCCAGCTCTTCCTTTGGTAGAATTTGTGCTTCCTGTTCATGCAAAGTTTAGCACTGTCGAATCACAGACTATTGTTTTTGAAAATACACCAGGGAATATTTCCATTGAACTTGAACCTTTAAGTACATTTGCATTCCTCCTGTCAACAGATGAACCAGCAGAGATACATGTTATGAAACTGGTGGGAGTCATTGCCACTGACTACCATGAGGACTTGGGGTTATGGTTACACAGTGGAGGAAGCAAGGAACGTATCTAGAAACCAGGAGTTCCCCGAAGCATCTCTTGCAGCTCCCATGTCTGATGACAATGGGGAACAGGCAATCAGAGGAAACATGACCCAGCCACGACAAAGCAGACCCCTCAGGGAAGACATGGCTGCCCTTCTAGGAAAGAAATCTGGGTCAGCCAAAGTGTTGCCTGAAGGTGAGGAGAATCAAAGTTGGGTGCTAGAGGACAGAGATGGTTGAATATCAAATATTGCCTCAAGACCACTGGGTTTAGAGCGTGTTCCACTAACTGTCAGGCAGTGAGTCTTTTCCCGAGTTTTTGGCTGGTTCCTGCCCTTGAAGGGGCTCCTCGTATTCTCCGCCTCTGATGATCAGCCACTGCTGCAGAGACCATTTCCAAGGGCCTGTTGATTCGTTCTGCACAGAAGCTTGCTTCAGCCCACATTGTGTTCCTCCTTCTCTTGCCTTGGGCTTCTCTGTGGGATGGCGGTGGGAACTCCCTTGGCACTCAAGCATGCGTAACCTGAAAGGGGTGTGTGTGTGTTGGGGGGTATGTTTGTGGAGCTAACTCTGAACAATGGGGATGGGAACCTTCCCCCAGAAGGTCCTGTGTGGTGGATCCCCCATAGTGGAGATCGACTTAACAAAGACACATCATTTTCTTGATTTTCCATCATTTTCTGCCCCTTTCCACCTGCCCTCCATTCCTGCCCCTGGGATCACCCCCTGGGCGAACTGCCTTCACGTTTGCCTTTGTCTTAGCCTCTGCTTGGGACAAATCCATCCTAGCACACTGATCTTTATAACAGAATGAATTTCCTCTGGCCACCCAGGCCTGCTTCATTCTTAACTTTCTTTAGAAACCAATCAATGCCTCTGAGAGTTAGTGTGCTTGGA